>JACVTC010000149.1:332500-377500 GCA_016946835.1 Neocallimastix lanati (nom. inval.)
TAAGTAAAAAAACCTTCTGTTTCTATTTTATACATTTTTTCTCTTTATATTATTTTTAAAATATATTAAAAAAAATAAAAAAAAAAAAAAAAATTAGAATTCATGAATTATTAGTAATTTTTATTTGTTTTATTTGTTTTATTTGTTTTATTTGTTTTTTTTTTTTTTTTTTTTATTTTATTTTTTCTTTTTATTTTATTAAGATTATAATTTTATATTTTTTTAATATATATTTTATTTTTATCTTTTTTCTTTTTTGGAATAAAAATAATAATTATAAAAAAATTTCGAACCAAAAATTTAAAAAATTTTAAATATAATTATAAAAAAAAAATTTTATTTTTTTGTCTCAAGTCTCAATATTAATTAAATTTAAAAAGATTTTGACAACACTATTTTTAAAATTAAAGATCAATCATAAAAATTATAATTTTATTATAAATAAAATAAAATAAAAAAAAAAAAAAAAAAAAAAAATTGAAATTTTATTATGTTTTATTTTTATATATGTATATGTATATATTTCTTAAATTTTAGATGACTTTTTGTATATATATAAATGTATATTTTAGTTAATTTTTATATTGGTAAATTTTTATAAAAATTTAAAGATATTAGAATTAAAATTATTAAAATAAAGAATTAATATTTAAAGTGAAGGACTATATCAATAATAAATAAGTAATAAGAATAAAAAAATAATATCAAAGTGAATGAATATTTATCTTTATCAATCATTGTCTTAAAAATTATAATAACATTTATTTCTCTGTATAATGTATAATAATCATAATATTTTTATTTTTTTTTATATCTTTAACATATTTTTTTTTATTCACTTTGTACATTTTTAAAATTATATATTTATAAATATAAAGGAAGTAAAATTTTAAAATATTATAATATACAGAAAAACAATTCTATAAAAGTGAAATGTAATAAATAAGAAATAGGAAAAAAAAGTTTTTTTTTTTTTTTTTTTTTTTTTTTTTTTTTTTTTAACTTTTTTGTTCTATTTTTAAATTATTATAAATATTATACTATGAAGTTTTTTTTTTTTTTTTTTTAATGCAAAATAATTTTAAAAAATATATGACTAATTTATTTTATCTCTTTTTATAATAATTAAATTTTGGATTAAATGTATATAATTTAATCTATAATTTAATTAATATAATATATTGATTCCTTTTTTTTCTTTTTAAAAAAAAAAAAAATAAAAAATAAAAAATAAAAAATATCTTTAAATTTATAAGCTTCTGATTCTGTTAATTATGAAAACTATGTAACTTTTTAGATACTAATAATATCTAAAATAGTAAATGGAATGATAGATTTTTTTATCAAATGTTGTACAATGTTAAAAACATGTTTAATGATTTAAAAAAACAAAAAAACAAAAAAAAAAAAAAAAAAAAAAAAAAAAGTATATATATATATTATGAAATAATTTTAGTAAAATAGCATAATATAATATATATTTCCAAAGTACAATGATTATATAATTGCTATATCAAAGGAAATTATATAATATGTTGATAAATTTTGACTGGATTTTGTTGATAGTTTATATAATAATGTCATACTAAATAAATTCAGAATTATTTTTCAATTCATTTATTCTAATTGTCTTATCAATTAAAAATAATATTTATTTATTTATTATTTATTTATTATTTATTTATTTATTTATTTATCTCCTCTTTAAGATTTAAAAGTATTAATAAATTCAAATATTTATTATATTGATAATATAATTTAATAGAATCTTTTATTATTTAAATAGAAAAAATGATATTTATTAAAGTTCAAATATCATTCTTAATTAAAATTTTAAACTAATTTCTTTATCAATTTTTTTTTTTTTATAAAACATCATTAAAAAAAATAAAAGGGATAAAGAAAATATTAGAAAAAGGAATTTTTATAATTTTTTAAAATCTTTATTTAAAAAAAAAAAAAAAAAAAAAATTAATAATGATAAAAAATATAACTTTTTAATAGAAATAATGACATATTAATTATTAATTTTTAACTGTTAATATTAAAATTTTCTCTAATAATTCAATATTAAAAATTATATTCATAACTATATATCTATATCTATCTGACTCTTTTTTTTTTTTTTTTTTTTTTCATGAAATATACTAATTATTTCAATTTCAATTTGTAGTTATTATTATTATTATTATTATTATTTGCAATACTAGAAATGTTTTTATTTTATTTTAAATTTTACTATTTAATTTATAATTTTATTAAAAATACTAAAATAAGATGTTAGTCTAAATAATATATATTTGATGTCAATTTACTCTACAATTAAATGATTAACTTTATATGAAAGAATAAGATGGATTGAATATAATAAAATTATTTTATACGTAGTTAATTGAATAAAAATCATAATTGAAATTCTTTGATATTAACATACTAAATATTATTATTATAATATTATTATATATATTAACAAATTATATATATATCTATCTTTTTTTTTTTCTTTCTTATATTTTTCTATTTTTTTTTTTTTTTTTATATAAATGAATAGCTGTTGAATATAAAGATTTTCTTTATAATTTTCCATTCCTATAAAATATTTATTTTTTTTCTATTTTTTTTTAAACTCTGTAAAGATAATCAACTAATATAATATATAATATTATATAATATTATATACAAACAAATATGTATTTTTTCTAATTGATTTATTAGAATTTAAAATTATTATGAAGTATTTATATATTCTAAATGAGATTAATATCAGTCAGTTCTAAACCTTATTTATTATTAATTTATAATAATTTACAAAAGAAATTAATGAAGAAAAGGCGACAATATTAAAAAGAAAGGTTACACCATTTAATAACTCAATTAGGAAAAAGGTTAGGATTATAAATAAAAATTAATTAAAATAGTTAAAAATTTTGATTTATTAACAGGAAACACAATTAAAATGAAGATACAAGAAAAATACTTTTTTTTTTAAAAAAAAAAATATAATATGGTCAAAAATAATATTTATTTATCTTTATATTTATATATATTTATATATTTATTACATTGTGTAATAATTTGTTAATTTGTTAATTATTATTATTTATTATTATTATCATCTATTTATTTATTATTAATGATCTATAATGAAATTATTTATATATTTATTTATTAAGTATTATTTATTGTTCAATTATTATATATTTATATTATTTATTATTTATTATTTATTTTTTATTATTTATTATTAATAAATACTCTTTCTATTTAATATTTAATATTTATGATTAATTATTTCATTGTTTATTATTATTTATTATTTATTATTTGTTATTTATTATTTATTAATAAATACTCATTTTATTATTTGTTATTTATTATTATTATTTATTATTTTATTATTTATTATTTATAATTTATTATTTATTATTTATTATTTATTATTTATTATTTATTATTTATTATTTATTATTTATTTAATTATTATTTATTATTTATTATTTATTATTTATTATTTAATTATTTATTATTTATTATTTATTCTATTATTTAGTAATTTAATTATTAAGTTTTTTATTATTTATTATTTATGGTAATATATTATTTATGGTGTAGATGATTAATAATTATTTAATAATTTATATAACAAATTTGTATATAATTAATATAAAAAAAGTGGCAAACGAACAATATTTTTTTTTTTTGATATGGCAATTTAGTAATATAATATCAAATCATCCATTTATTAATAATTAAATGTATAAATAATAATAATAAATAAATTTTTAGAAATTTAAATTAATGATTAATATATATTAAATAAATATTTTAAAATTTGTTACTTGTATTAAAATAAAATCAATCATTTTCATTGGTTAAATTTAATTAAAGAATTTATTATTATATGCTTTTATGTCATCAAATTTTAGCATATTCTATAAATAAATAAATAAATAACTAAATAAATAAATAACTAAATAAATAAATAACTAACTAAATAAATAAATAAATAACTAAATAAATAAATAACTAAATAAATAAATAACTAACTAAATAAATAAATAAATAACTAAATAACTAACTAACTAACTAACTAACTAACTAACTAACTAACTAACTAACTAACTAACTAACTAACTAACTAACTAACTAACTAACTAAATAACTAACTAACTAAATAACTAAATAAATAAATAAATAAATAAATAAATAAATAAATAAATAAATAAATAAATAAATAAATAAATAAATAAATAAATAAATAAATAAATAAATAAATAAATAAATAAATAAATAAATAAATAAATAAATAAATAAATAAATAAATAAATAAATAAATAAAAATATTATCAAAAAAAAAAAAAAGATAATTCAGTTCTTTTTGATATTATTTATTACATATAGATTTAAAATAAATAAATAAATAAATAAATAAAATATCTTTTTAAACTTTTTTTTTTATCTTTATAAATTTATTGTATAATATTAAATAAAATGTCAAGTATCGAAGAAAAGAGACCGGAGGTCGAAATCTCTGAAACAGGTATTTTAATATTAAAAAAAAAATAATAATTATAGAATTATTAAAATTTCATTTGTTATAATTTAAAACTGTTAAAATTTCAATAATAATGAATAAAAATATATATGTTATTTTTTGTTTATTTATCAAAAAAAAAAAAAAAAAAAAAAATACACAATTTAACCATATAAATCAATAATAATAATGATAACAATAATATAATAACATTTTTAAATACATATAATATTGATTAAAATGTGATTTCAAAAAAATTATTATTTACTCTTTAATAGAAAAAGTTGAAAGTGAAGATACAAAAAGAAGTGGTCCTTTTGACCCAAGTAATCTTGATTATAATAAATACCAAAATATGTATTATGAATCAGGATACCCAGATCAATATCAATTCGCTATGCCACCAGTAGATCCAATTCAACCAGTACAATTGCCCCCATTCTATAATAATTTACCTGATGCTCCTCTTCCACCTTTTAACTATCCTCAACAACCACAATATCCAATACCAGAACAACCATACAGTATGCCAATGCCAACTCCAAGTGCACCAGTTGAAAATAATTATTATCCAACTCAAACTGAAAAACCTCAATCCGAAACTCAACAACAAGAAATTCCACAAACCGAAATTCCAACTTATGAAAGTCAAGAAAAACTTCAACATGAACCAGTACCACCACATCTTGAACAAAGTCCAGTTCAAACTCCAGTTCAAATTCCAGTATCTACTACCGAAAGAGGTATTAAATTAAAATATTAATAACAAAAAAAAAAAAAAATAAATAATAATAATGAAATTTCGAAAATTTATAAAATTTATTAATAAAATAAATAAATAAATATTATATAAATTTTTATATAATTAAATATATATTTATACATAAAAAATAATTAAACTTTTTTTATTGTAGACAAATTTATTAATAAATTAAAGGGTTTATTGAAAAATGTCACCAAAAAGGAATATCCAACCCTTGAAGAAAAATTCATTGAATTGGAAATTGAAAATTGGGACCAACTTAAAGATTTAAAATATAGTCCAGAATATGTTATTGGTGATAATAAATGGTAAAAACAATATTAAAAAAAAAAAAAAAAAAAAAAAAAAAAAAAAACAATAAAAGATAATAAAAAAATAATAATTAAAGGAAAATATTTATATTAATTAAAATTATATTTATATTTATATTATTACTGTATATTATTATTACAATTATTTATAAAATTATTAAAAAATTTAAAGGAGAATAAAATTATTCCCAAATGGAAACGGTGAAAATGGAAAGAACCATGTTTCACTTTATTTAGAAAATTTAACTGTAAAGGAAGACAATTTATTACATGTTGCTGCTAACTATGTTCTCTTTTTACGTAATTACAACGATTATTCAGAACACTTAGCTTACGGTAATAAAAAATAAATAAATAAATTAATATTTAATATTTTATTATTTATAATAATTAATTATTATAAATTCATTAAAAATTAAAATGTTAACCTTAATATTTAATTATATATTCAATATATAATTATTTATATATAAATTAATAAAATACTCTTTTATTTTATATTTATTTTTTTATTTTTACTTTATTTTTTAATATTTAAAAGGTTCTACTCTTGATTATTTCAACATTAATAATAGTAGTGCTGGTTATGACCAATTCATTGACAAATTATATTTAAATAATGTTAACATTGAAACTCAAAAGGGTTTACTTGAAGATAATAAAATTGTTGTTGGTGCTTATGTTCGTGTTTACAAATACATTAGAAAAGGTTAATATTATTTTGTTTATTAATTATATTTTTTTTATTTATCAAAATGGGATATTTAATAAAAAATATTAAATTAAAAATGTTTTTTTTTTTTTTTTTTTTTTTTTATTCTTTCTATTATTTTTTATTTTTCTTATATATATATTTTTTTCTTTTCTTTTTCTTTTCATTCTTACCTAGAACAATACATTGAAGAAATTAAAAAAGCACTTAATGAAGACAACTCTGATGAAGTTATTGCTGATGATATTTATGAATGGAGAATTGATAACTGGAGTGAACTTAAAGATTATGAAAAAAGTCCAGAATTTATATCCGGTGGTTATAGATGGTAAAATTTATTATATAAAAATGAAAATTGCAAATAATAATAGAAATAATATAAAATTTTCTTTCTTTTTATTATTATTTTATATTATTATATTTTATTATATTTTATAATATTTTATAAAAATAAAAATATATATTTGTATTATACATTTTATATAATTTATTCTTATATAATTAATTATTTGTTTCATTTAATATCATTTAATAAAAATTATATACTAATAAAATATAAATTTATATTTTAAATAAAAAGGAGAATCAAGTTATTCTCAAAAGGATTTAGTCCAGTCTTTAAAGATTATATCTCTGTTTATTTAAATAGTGTTGATGCTAAAAATGATGAAACTATTCATATTAATGCTAAAGCTATATTTTATATTCGTAATTCCAATGACTTTTCTTGCTTAAAATCAACAGGAGGTAAATAAAGTTATTTTAGTTATAAAAATATTTATTTATTCATTATTATTATTTTTTATTATTATTATTAATTTAAAAATATAATTAATATTATTTATTCTTTATTATTATTATTGTTATTATTATATTTATATTTAATTTTTAAATATAAAATTTTAATGTTAATGAAAATTATTAATATTTAAAATAAAATAAAAAATAAAATAAAATAAAAAAAAATTATTTTTTTTTTATTGTTTTGATTATAAAAAATAGAAAAGATATCTTCATTAAATTATGCTACTAAAAGTCGTGTTTGGGGTTCTCATTGTTTTGCTAAAAGAAGTGAATTATTTAGAAAAAGTAGTAACACCAATAAATCTTTAATTGAAGATAACAAAACTGTTATCGGTGTTTTCATTCGTATATACAAGTATACTCAAGGTATATTTTAAATGCTTAAAATACTATTGTTGTATTGTTGTATATATATATATATATGATATAAATTAATTAATGCTATTACATTATTTTGTAAAAAATCAATCAAATTATTATTTTTAAAAAATTCTATTTAACAATTAAATTAAATTAAATTAAATTAAATATTAATAATGTATTATTATTATTATTAATTATTATTACTATAGAAACATTCTTAGAGACTATTAAGAAATTAATTGATGATGAAAACCATGAAATTCTTAAAGAGGATTATCATGAATGGGAAGTTGAAAATTGGAGTAAAATTGAAAACGAAGAAAATAGAGCAGAATTTAATGCCATTGATCAAACATGGTATTTTATTTATTTTATTTTATTTTATTTTTAAATTATTGTAATATAATTAAATAAAGCAGAAAAGAATAATTATTAAATATATTTATTATAAATATTTAATTTTTTTTTAAACAAATATAAATTTGTTAAAATTATTATTATTTTTATTTTATAAAAAATATATTAATAAATATATATATAAATATATATATATATATATAAAAGGCAAGTCCAATTATTCCCTAACGGATATTCCGATGCCTTTAAGGATTACGTTTCCATATTTATGGATAATGTTGATTCTTCAGTAGATATCACAAACCATTTATGTATTAAACGTGTCTTCTATATTCGTAACGTTAACGATTACTCTATTTTCGGTTCTGAAAGTAAAATTTTAATAAAAAAATAATTTATTTTTATTTTTATTTTTTTTATATTTATTTTTTATTTAAATATTTTAAGATATGTATTATTTTATTAATATATTATTATCATTATTATCATTATTATCATTATTGTAATTTTTAAATGAAAATACTAATTTTATTTATTTTTAATAAAAGCATCTAAGTTTACTTATTATGATAAGGGATGCTATTCCAGAGGTACTGGAAAACTTGTTAAGAAGGATGAATTATATTCAAAGAAGGGTATTACCAATAAAACTTTAATTGAAGATGATAAGGCTGTTGTTGGTGTATACCTTCGTGCTTACAAGTATGAAGAAAGTAAGTATTTTTAATAGAATTCACTTTTTAGATAGTTTTTTTTTTTTTAAAAAAATATATATATATATATATATTTCTATATATTATTATTATAATCAATTATATATAATTGAAAAAATAAAATAAAATAGATAAAGAAAAAAATTATTATTATTTAATAAAATGTAATAAAAATAAACTTTTATATTTATTATTTATTATTTATGATATAAATAAATAATAGAACAATTTATTAAAGAAATAAGTGAACTTATTGATGATGGTGAACGTGAAACAGTCGGTGAAGATTACTTTGAATGGAATATTAAAAATTGGGATAGACTTAGTAATGAAATTCTTAGTTCAGAATTTAACATTGGAGGTCAAAAATGGTATATACATAATTTAAATAATGTTGAAATAGTTTATTTAAATAGTTTATATATTTATTTTATTTTTTTTTTTTATTATCATTTTTTTTCTTTTTTTTTATTTATTTATTTTTCTTATTAATTGATTTATTTGTATATTGTTTAATATACATCATTTAATTATTTCATTATAACTTTTTTTTTTTTTTTTTTTTTTTTTTTTTTTTTTTTTTTTTTTTTTTTAATTGGTTTATTTGCATATCGTTTGATATATATATTAATTATTTAATTATTTCATTATTATTATATTATTATTTATATTATATTCATATGTATTTAAATATATATATAAAAGGAGAATTAAGGTATATCCAAATGGTAATGAACAAGATGCTAAAGATGGCTACTTAACTATTGGTTTAAGAAACGAAAGTATTACTAATGATGACCAATTTGCTTATGCTAACTTTGTTGTTGCCGTTCGTAATACTAATGATTATTCATGCTATAAAACAAGAGGTATATTAAATATATATATAAGTTTATTCCATTTTTAAAAATTAAAATTAATTTTGAATTTTTCTTTTATTCGTATCTTCATTATATATATATATATATATATATATATATATATATTTATTTTAAAATAAATATTTATTTATAATAAATATATATATATTATTAAAATAGAATTATTATCATTCAGACGTTTCACTAAAGCTGAAAATGAATTTGATATGATAAGATACACTCCACTTACTTCCTTATATGAAAAGAATGAGTATTATGGTAGATCAATTCTTGAAGAAGGTAAAATTACTATTTGTGCTTACATTCGTGTTTACAATAACAATATAGGTAAGTGAAAAATAATTATAAAATAAAAATTTTCTTTACTTAAAATACTTTTAATAATAAAATTTTATTATAATTAATTTATTCATATAAAAATAACGGTTAATAAAATATATATATATTATATTTTAAAAATAATTTAATCTCTTTTCATTAATATATTATCATATTTATTAACTTCTAACATCAATCAACTAATAAATAAAGAACATGAAATTGAAGAAAAAAGAAAATTAAATATACCATTTGTTAATTAAATTATATGATGGGAAATATTAAAAAAAAAATAATAATAACAATAATAAATGAATTTTACCTTATTAAAATTAAAATTAAAATAAGAAATAATCAAATAAATAAACTAGCAATAACGACAATTCAATAATATATTCATTCCAATAAATAAATAAATAAATAAAAACTCACTATACTTTTTTTTTTTATTTATTTTTTTTTCTGAGTTATTAAATCAATAATAATTTTATAAATCTATATTTTCTATATATATTTTTTTAAAGTAAAAAAAAAAAAATTAAAAATTAAAAAAATAAAAAATTAATAATTAAAAAATAAAAATTAAATAATAAAATAAAATGATAAATAAAATTATAAATATAATAAAAAAAATAAAATAAAATAAAATAAAATAAAATAAAATAAAATAAATATATATATATATATATATAAAGATAAAGGAAGAAAAAAAAAATAATAATATTTAAAAAAAAAAAAAAAAAAAGAATAAAATAAAATAAATACTATTTTTTTTTTTTTATTTATATATATTTGTTTTGTTTAACTTTTTTTTTTTTTTTTTTTTTTTTTTTTTTTTTTTTAGCAATTATTATTAGTAAACGTACATGTATGTATAATCATAATGATATTAGACAGACAAACAAATTAATAAATCAACAATTAAAAAAAAAAAAAGAAAAAGAAAAAGAAAAAGAAAAGAAAAAAAAAAAAAAAAAAAAAAAAAAAAAAATAGAAATATAAATAAAAAATAAAAATTTTAAAATTTTAAAAATAATAAAATAAAATAATAATAATAATAATAAAAAATTAAAATAAAAATAAAATAAAAAAATAAAAAAAAAAAAAAAAAAAAAAAAAAAAAAAATTAGAAAAAATAGAAAATGAATATACTGTAGTGGTATAATAAGATTTTTTTTTTTTTTTCTTAAAAAAAAAAGAGAAATGAATTAGCAATAGTATAATATAGGATTAAAACTATAGAATTATAACTGAAATATTTATAATTAATATATATATATATATTTATATTATATTAGTATAAAGAGAAATAGAAAATGAAAAATAGTCCTGAATAATACTGATGATTAGTAATATAATAGTTATAAAAATAAATAATAAAATAAAATAAAATAAATAAATAAATAAAATAAATATTTTTATTTAAAAAAAAAAAAAAAAAAAAAAAAAAAAAAAAAAAAAAAAAAAAAACTATTCTTAAATAAATATTTATATATAATAAAAAAATATATATAGGTTTTTCTTTTTTCTTTTTTTTTTTTATTAAAAGTTATTATATTTATATTGTATTTTTATTATTTTATACCACAATATGAGTAAAAGTGTTTAAAATGTTTATAAATAAATAAATAAATAAATAAATAAATAAATAAATAAATATATTATATTAAATATGAAATTTTTAAAAAAAAGTTTTTCTTTGAAACTTTAAAAAAAAAAAAAAAAAAAAATTTCCAATACATTATGGTGTGTGTCAAGGATGTCTTTTATCACCTAATATATTTATCTATAACATATTTGATAAATGCAAGAGATATGGTGTAATTACTGAAAAAAAAAAAAAGTTTTCAAATGAAATGATATTTGGAATCAATAAATGAGCAATACTTGTTGTTAAAACCAAAGAACTTTATACCTTCATGATATTTTTATGAGAAATCCTACATTTATGGTTGGATATGAACCATCTACCTAGTACTAATCAATATATATATCTTGAAAATACCTTTTAAACGAATTATTAGTTAGAGAGCTAAATATTACTAAGATGAACAGTAAAATACGTTATATGGGGTCAATTCTTTCTTTTTGATTTTTAATCAATAGGAAAGTACTTTTCTACTTTTTAGTTCAGTTCTTTACGATGTATCTTTACTTTACAAGAATCAAATAAAAAAAAAAAAAAAAAAAAAAAAAAACATTGAAAAAGCTCAATCTGTTTTTGATCGAGATTTATTTAGGAGTTTTGGGTTTAAAAAATAAGATACTATTATTTATAATATGTCTATGAAAACTATTTATATCTCCTATAGAGTAGATCTTGTGCAAAGGAGATGATTGGATACTTTAAACAAGTGGAAAGAATCTTCTTGTATTATTTTTTTTTTTTTTTTTTTTTTTTTTTTTCATTTAGTTAAAAATACTTCAACACTTTCATATTATTCATGGACCGAAAAAAAAAAAAGTACATAAGTTAACAATAACCTTTTTCTTTTAAAAAATAAAAATTTATTCAATGTCTATCTCTAAAATATTTATAATTTTCTCTTGAAATTTTTTTTCTTTTTTTTTTTTTTTTTTGGATTGGACAAATTAAATGTAGATTCAAATTTGACTTGAAATCTTATGGTAAAAGTAAATTAGTATTAGAAGATTGACCAAAATATTCTCTTTGTTATGGTAAAGGTAACAGTCTACCTAGTTTTACACATTGGATACTTTAAGTTTTTTTTTTTATTAATTTTTCTCTGATTGTTCAATGATTTCTCATTGAACAATCAGGGAAAAATGACAAAGAAGAAGATTTTAATAATAATATTAATTTTTTTTTTTTTTTTTTAATTTTTTTTTTTACATACCATGTCTCCATCATGGCAGAGATACAGTATATAAAATCTTTAAAAGATAGATTTTTTTATTATAACAATAAATATTAAATAATTGAATAATAAATAATAAATAATAAATAAAAATAATAAATAATAAATAATACATAATAAATAATAAATAATAATAAATAATAATAAATAATAAATAATAAATAATAAATAATAAATAATAAATAATAAATAATAAATAATAAATAATAAATAATAAATAATAAATAATAAATAATAAATAATTAATAATAAATAAATAAAGAGATAAATAAGTAAATAGATAAATATATAGTTAAATATATAGTTAAATAGATAAATATATAGTTAAATAGATAAATATATAGTTAAATAGATAAATATATAGTTAAATAGATAAATAATTAATTAATTAAATAGAAAAATAAAATAATTATAATTAATGAATAATTAATCTCATTTTAGTTTATAAATTATATTTAATAAGGTTAGCATCTTTCTTTTTTTTTAGTTGGTTGTTTGAAGTAAAAAAAAAAAATTGGATAAATTTGGAAGTTTTTTAATATTCTTTTAATTAATGAGTAACTTTTAATAATAAAAAAGGAAGATTTTTTTTTCTCTTTTATCTTTCTATCTATATTTATTTATTTAGTTATTTATTTATTAATAAATACATTTTTATTTAATTAATTATTATTTATTTATTGATATATCAATTAGGATCACTATATTTAGTTATTAATTATTCATTTATTTAATTAATGAATTTTGCTGATAAACTCAAAAATAAATAAAAAATAAATAAAAAATAAATTAAAAAAAATAAAAAATAAATTAAAGAAATTTTATTTAATATGGAAAAAAGGTTTAGCAAATTTAAAAAAATTAAATAAAAAAAAAAATTTATATATTTATAGAATACAATAAAATTATATGGAATTATATGGAATATAATTATATTTTACAGTGTATAATTTAATAATAGAATTAACTATTAAATTAAATAATTAAATAATTAATTAAATAATTGAATAATTAATTGAATAATTAATTAAAAAATTAAATAATTAAATGAATAAATAGATAAATAACTAAATTATATAATTAAATAAATAATTAAATATTTAAATGAATAAATTAAAAATATAAAAAGTCAAAAAGAATTCAAAAAAATACAAAAAGAATTTTTACAAATAAAATATTCAAAGAATTCTGCAAGAAAAAAAAAAAAAGATAAACATAAATTAATAAATTAGTATGACATTCTTTTTTTTTTTTCTACTTAAATTAAATAGAATTGAATTATAATAAAAATTTAATGGAAATATATTTTAAATAAATATATATAATCATTTTTTTTTTTTTTTAAAAAAAATATAAACCTATTGAAACTAATATAAAAAAATCTAATTTTAAACTATTAGTTTATTATAGATATTTTTTTCTTAATTTGAAATTAGTAGTAATACATAATGAAGTTTAAAACAATCTTTAGAAGTTTATCAAATTTGCTATTTATTACACCATATTTAATTTCTGCTAAAACCGATGAGTGTTTCGAAATATATAATAAATTCGACAATGAAATTGAGGTTAAAAGAAATATTTATGAATGTACCGTTAACGAAAATGGAGAATTAAATAGTTTGTAAATATTTATTATTATATTATAATTATTATTTTATTTTTTTTTTTTATTATTTTTATTTTATATCTATTTTTTTTTTTTTTTTAATTTATTTTATTGAAAAATAAATGAATAAATAATAATAAAATCAAATTTCAATAATAATAATAACAATAAATTTGTAAAAATTTAAAATCAAATTTTAATAATAATAATATAATAATAATAAATTAATTAAATTTATAAATTTCCAAATATTTATATTTAAATTTATTATTATTTTAAAGAAAATTTACTTATGATTCCTCGATTACTCTTGAAGATATAAAATCTATTTTTTCACACAGTTCTCTTCGTAAATTGTAAAATTTTAATAATTAATAATTATATTTTATAAAAATATATATATATAAATATAAATATAAATATATAATAGTATATATATTTATAATGCTTTCTTCTGATTTCGCTAATAATAATATATTTAAATACATATATATTATTTTTTTTTTATAGATACTATGATTTCAAGTAAGTTTACTAAAAAATAATAATAATAAAAGATTTATATATTCAAATAAATCTTAAAATGTATTATAATAATTACAATAATAATAATAATAATTAAAATAATGTAAATGTATATTATATATGTTACTATATAAATATTAAAAAAAATAAAATAAAAAAAAAAAAAATTTAAAATTAAAAGTTATGAATGCTATACATGCGATACTGAAACTACCAATTTACTAAACTTTGAATTGCCAAGTGAAAACTTAACAAACTTAGAAGAACTGTAATTTAATAATGAAAATAATAATAAAATATATAATATATAGTTATAGTTATAAATATTTAAATGAATAATTTTATATTATTTAAATATATATATCTATTATTTTTTATTTTTATTTTTATTTTTATTTATATATATTTTGTACTTATTTTGTATTTATTTAATTTTTAATAATATATTTTATATAGAACATTAGCAATTGATGTATATAAATATTATTCTGCATTAGGTGGACCTGCAGTTGTGAGTATTACTAGAGGAACTGTTTTAAAGAATGGATTTAAACCTTTAAAGAATTTAAAAAAATTGTAAATATAAAAAAAAAAAAAAAAAAAAAAAAAAAAATTAACCATAATAATTATTACACATAATAATAATATCTTATATAATTGGTAATAATAATAATAATAATAATAATAATAATAAATGAAAAATTAGAACTCTTTTCCGTATTAAAATTTCTCAAAATAATATTAATGAAATTTCTAATTTACCTAATATTGAAGAACTGTAAGTTATTAAATAAATAAATAAATAGTCAAACAAACCAATAATAATATAGTATTTTTTTTTTTTTTTTTTTTTTTTTTTTTTTTTTTTTTGATTAATTGTAATAAAATGATTAATATATATATTAATTCAATATATATTATATATATATATATATTAGTGAAATTAAAGAATGTGAAATTAAAAATGTCAATTTAAAATCTTTGAGTAATTTGAAATCATTGTAAGTTAAATTAATTAATCTTTTAATTTCAATAAATAGAATTTATTTATATATATTTGAAACTTCATATTTTCTTTTCAATTATAACACAAATAAATATAACTCATATGAATATGTTTCAATTCAATATTTCATTATAGATCTTTCATTAAAACTAATTTATCCAGTGAAAATATTGATGACCTTTCAAATTTGAAAAATCTTAAAAAATTGTAAATACTAAATATTATTAATAATAAAAGATTTTAAATGTTCTTTAATAATTATTATTATTAATTTTATTTTTAGATATTTCTAATGACAAAAAAAAAAAAAAATTTTTTTTTATATTATATTTTTCTCTTTTATTCATTTATTCATTTCTTTTTAATTTATTTATTATTATTTTTTTTTTTCAAAAATTTATAGAAAAATATCAGATTGTCTTACTAATGAAATTATTAATGGCATTAGCAACTTAACCGATCTTGAAGAATTGTAAATAAATAAAAAAAAGAAATAAAAAAATAAAAAATAAAAAATAAAAAAAATAAGATAAAATAATTATATTAGTAACAATAGAAATAAAATTATAATTTTATATACACACATACAATTAATTTTAAAAGTTAATAAATTATAAAATTTTTTATTTATATGCATAATATTCATTCTTTAGAACTTTATGTCCAGAAAGTAGTGATGAAATTGAATTTAAACCTATACAAAAACTTACCAATCTCCGTCATTTGTAATTAATAATAAAAATAATCACATAGAAATATATATAATTAAAATAAAATAAATATCATTTATTTATTTAACTAATAAATAATATATATATATATATTTCTCATAATGAAGAGAATTAACTCCAGAAACCACTTTTAATTATAGTACACATAAGGAAGTAAATGGAAATTTCATTTTTGAAGAAGGGGCTCTCAAAAACTTTAAAAACTTAAAAAATTTGTAAGTTATTTTTTTTTTTTTTTCCAAAAATATATTATAAATGTATTATAAATATAAATAAATAAATATATAATATATATACAATATATATTTGATATATTTAAATTTCAATAATCAATTTTTAAATATCATGTCATTTTATTTATTAAAATTTTTATGTTATTATGTTTTTTATTTTATTTTATTTTAACTAAAGAACAATTGGTGACATCGATTTAAATAAATCTTCTTTTAATGATATTGCCCAATTAACAGATCTTGAAGAATTGTAAGTATATTATAAATTAAAAAAAAAAAAAAATTTATATTGTAAAAAGCAAACAAACAAACAAACAAACAAAAAATAATTTAAAAAGTTTTTTTTTTTTTTTTGATAATTGTAAAAAAATTAATATTTATTAACGCTTTTTTTTTTTTTTTTATAGATATTTTGATGATGCTAATATTAATAAAATTAATTTAGATTCCTATACAAATCTTGAAAATCTTTCTGTTTTGTAACATATCAATATATCAATATTATTATTATTATTATTTTATAATTATTTATTATTAATATTATATATATATTTAATTATTAATTTTTTTTTTTTTTAAAATTTTTCTAATATATATATATATATATATATATATATTTTTTTTTTTTTTTCTATTACTATAGATATATAAGAAAATCATTAACATCTTCTGGAGAAATTCCTAAATTTATTTTTAATTTAAAAAATTTAAAGAAATTGTTAGTAGTAATTTAAATAATCATAATAATAATTATTATTTGTATATATGTATCGACTAAACTAACTGTAAATTTTTTATTTAAAAAAAAAAAAAAATTATTATATATAATTATATAAAAAAGATATTTACCTTATAATAAACTTACTACTATTCCAGATGATTTAAAAAATTTAAAGGATCTTGAATTACTGTTAGTTTTTTTTTTTTTATTTATTATTTTTTATTTTATTCTATTTTTTTCTTCCATGTCTCTCAATATTATTATTATTATTATTATTATTATTTCTAATTTTTTATATGTAAATTAATATATAATTATATTTATAGTGATTTAAGTGAAAATAAAATTGCTGAATTCCCAGCCGTCGTTACTCAATTAACAAATCTTAAACATCTGTAAGATTAAAGAATACCAAATAGAAATTTTTTTTTTTTTTTAATTAATCTTATTTATTTATTATTTATTTTTTTCATATATATATTCAATTAATTAATTAATTAATTAATAAATTATTTATTTATTATTTTCATATTTAATATATAAAAATGAAAATAAAAAAAAAAAAATTATATTTTTATAGTAACATGAATGAAAATGACATTCCTAATGCTCCAAAAGATCTTGAAAATCTTACCTCTCTTGAATATCTGTAATTATATTCTTTTTTTTTTTTTTTTTTTTTTTTTATTTAATAAAATAAAATAAATAAATAAATAAAAAGATTATAGTTAGATAAAAAAAATTTTTTTTATATATATTATTGACATTAACAATAAATTTATTTTATAATAAATATTATTAAAAAAAATTTTTTTTTTTTCTTTCAAACAATTAGTAATTTAGGTTTTAACAATGCAATTAAATTAGATTTGGATTTATCAAGCTTTAAGAATCTCAAACATTTGTAAATAATATATATATATATTTAAATACAACAACAAATAATTTTTTTTTTTTTTTTTTTTTCCTTTTGTTAAATATTTAATTATTTGTAATTAATATATATATATTAATATAAATTCAAAAAAAAAATTTTAATCTCTACCTATAGTGATTTAAGTGGATGTAATTATAATAGTTACATTCCTAAAGGATTGGAAGCTTGTGAAAACCTTGAATATATGTAATTTTTTTTTTTTTTTTTTTTATTTTATTATTTTTATATATTTTTTTTTTTTTTAAAAAAAAAATAAAATATATATATATTATTATAATTATAAAGTCTTAAATATATTTACCATAAATATATTTACTATTTAAAAATAAATTTACTAAAATTAAATACCTTTTTTCTTTTTTCTCTTTCTTTTTATTTTTTTTTTTTTAAAAAAATTAAAAAAATATATATATATATATATTTTTTTTTGCTATATAAATATTATAATAAACTTTATATAGTGATTTAAATAAAAATTCATTGAAAGGAGAAATTCCAGACGCTTTAAATTCTTTAAAAAATCTTACATATGTGTAAGTTTTCAATGAAAAAAAATATATATATATATAATTTACAATTATAAACTTTTTTTTTATTAATATTAATATTAATATTATTATTATTTTAAAATTTATATGTAAATATATAATATATAATATATATATAATTATTTATTTGTTTTATGCCATTTGAAAAAAAAAAAAAAAAAAAAAAAAAATTAAATTATAGTAATTTTTCATATAATAATAAATTAACTGGAAAAACCCTTACTAATGAAAGTTTAGAATTTTGTGGTTATATAATTAAAAACTTTTGTATTTCAAAGGCCATGAGTTGTTTCTATAGATCCGTTGAAAGTTACTCCTTAAAAACTGAAAATTCTATTTATAGTAGAGTTATGAGATTAAATAATACTTGTGCTACTTCAACCACTGTAAGTGAAAATGTTAGCTCTATCCTTACCGTCGCTACTTCGACAGAGACTGATCCTACTGAAAGTATAATGACCACAGAAACTGTTTCTGTTCCTGATCCTGATTCTGAAACAGTAATAACCATTACTAAGACAAAAACTGTTCCTACTAACGAAGTTACTAAAACCGTACCTCCTCCAATTCCTCAAACGACTTCCTCAGTAGATGACAAAGAAGAAGACAGTTTGAGTGATGATGAAGAACAAGAAGATCAAGATGACGTTGTTGTTGAAGTAGATGATGATGATGAAGATGGTGCTGTAATTGATGAAGAAGACAGTGATAGTGATAGTGAAAGTGAAAATTGAAAGATTTGAAAAATTTGAAGAAAAAAAAAATTAAGAAAAAAAAAAAAATAACTAAAATAAAAAAAAAAAAAAAAAAAAAAAAAATGATAATAGCAATAGAAACTAATATTTATATAAATGATTAATTATATCATTATAATCATGCTATCATTATTTATTTATATATTTATTTATTTACTTTTTTTTTTTTTTAAAAAAAAAAAAAAATATAAATATACACAATATATATAGTTATATATATTGTTATGATTTACTTTATTACTAATACTAATATTTTATATATATGTATTAAATATTTTTTATATATCAATCGCTTTGTAATTATTAAGTAAATAAATAAATAAAAGAAATAAAATAAAATAAAATAAGAATAAAAAAAAAAAAAAAAGTAAAAGAAATATAAAAATTGTATATAAGTTTTATAATTAATATATATTAAAAGCTTTTTGGTTCCCCCTCCTACTATTAAAAAAATCTTATAAAAAAAAAAAAAAAAAAAAAAAAAAAAAAAAAAAAAGAAAAAAATAGGAGTAAACTTTTTGTTTCAATCGGTAGTAGTAGTAGTAGTAGTAGTATATATATATAAAGCCAAATTTTTCTCTCTCTCCTTGGTAATCATTTTTTTTCTCTCTCTCTCTCACTCTCTCTAAAAAAAAAAAAAAAAAAATTATAAATAGGGTTGGTAGGTGACTTTAAGGAAAAAAAAATAAATAGGGTTGGTAGGTGACTTTAAAAGAAAAAAATAAATAGGGTTGGTAGGTGACTTTAAGAAAAAAAAAAAAAACTGGTTTAAAATCCCCCTCCTTTTTTTTTTTTTTATTTTTAATGAAAATTGAATTGATTAATACCCTTTTAAAAATCAACCACTTGTACCATTTGTATTGTATTGAACTAATTAACTTTATATATATATATGTATATGTATATGTATGGATATGTATATATCCATCCTGAATGACAATAAATTAAAAAAAAAAAAATTTTGGATCAATGATTTGGATCATGATAGACAAACAATATATATTTATCTTTTATTTTTTATTTTTTATTTATTTTTTTTTTTTTTTTTTTTTTTTTTTTTTTTAAATATATTTTTTAATAATAATTTATAATGATTAATTAATAAAAATAAAAAAAAAAAATAAAAAATAAAAAAAAAAAAAAATGGGAATACAGATAAAAAAAAAAAAAATTAATAAAAATAAAAATTAATTTAATTCATTTATTCACTTCCTTTTCCCTTTATTATTATTAAAAAAAAAAATTTACCACTAAAAAATAAAATACAAAAATGACAAACAAACAAGCAAAATACATATATAGAAAATATAGAAAATTATATAAATAAATCCTTTATCCTTCTTATTTTGTTTGCTATTTTTACAAAGTTATTTATTTACTATATATATATTTATATATATATATTTTTTTATACATATATTTCATATATAGTTATTATATTATACATATATTACATATTTTACATATATAGTTATTAGCTTTTTGCTTTTTTTTTTTTTTTTTTTTTTTTTTTATGATTTAATTTCACCAAAATTAAAAAGAGTTTATAATTTTTTTTTTTTTTTTTTGTTTAATTTTTTTTTTCAACTTTTTTTTTTTTTTTTTTTTATTATTATATTTGTTAACTTTTTATGAATTAATTAATTATTTGGTTATTACTTAATAGAATAATAATAATAATTATAATAATAAATGATCATTAATTATTATCATTAATTATTATCATTAATTATTAGCATTAATTATTAACATTAATTATTAGCATTATTTATTAGCATTATTTATTAGCATTAATTATTAGCATAATAATTAATAATTCATTATAGAGTATTCCATTTATTAATTATTTATTAATTTATTTCATACAAAGAGAATAGTATTTATTTAATTTACGACAGGTTAATCCAGATTGACAACAGATTGGTCCTGTAAATCCTTTACCATCACATTGTTCCCATTTTTTAGCACATTTCTCCTTAACGACAGGTTCTGGGGTGGGCTGAGTTATCTTCGTTACTAGGGTGCTTTCCATCGTATTATTATTCACAACATTTTTTTTACTTTTTTTAGATTCTCCATGACTGATGGTGGTGGTACAGGTGGTGTAGGAACATTGACAGGTTTTACCATTGTCACACACAGCCATAGAATAGGTTGCCGTTACCATTCCACCATTTTTAGTACAATTTTCATGGTAGTTAGGTGGGAGAGAGTAGGTGGTACAGGGAGGAAGGGTAGGGGTAGCACTCTTATTTTTATTAACAATTTTAGGTGTAGATTTAACGACACTTCTCTTTTTAGCAATCTTTGTATCAATATTTTGAGTGGTCTTCACAGACGATTTTGGAATAACGTTAGTATTGGGAGTCACGGTAATAGCAAATGTATTATCATTAGGTTTTCCTTTCATACAGGTAAGGTAGGGACATTGACAAACTTTATCTTCATGACAAAGTGCCATAGAATGAGCTTCAATTACTTTTCCACCTTCCTTTGTACAATTTTCTCTAAATTGTGGTGGAAGGGAACGAGTTTCACAACGTGGTAAGGAAGCCCTTTCTTTTGAGGCTATAGTTACTTTACTATCATTGCTGCTGTTAGGTATATCCGCTTTGACACAAAGAATTAAAGATAAAATAATTGATATTATAAAAATATTGAATTCCATTTTTTTTTTTTTTTTTTTTTTTTTTTTATTTTAACTTTTCTCTTATTTTTTTATTTTTATTTTTATTTTTTTTTATTCTTAAGAAAAAAAAAAAAGTTGTCTTTGGAAATTAAAAAAGAAAAATATATAATTATATATATAAATATTATATTTATTACTTTTTTTTTTATTTTTTTTTTTTATCTTTACAATTATTATATAACTATTTTCTTATATATTTGTATTAATATATAAAATATATAATGTATGTATGTTAATTGATCAAGATGGTTGAATTTTAAATTGAAATTGATTTTTACAATTGTTATAATGAAAATATATATATATATAGAATTATAATTTTTTCCTTTGTATTAATTTGAGATTCTTAAAAATATAAATAAATATATTCGATAATTATGATATTGTTTAGAATCTTGAAAAAAAAAATTAATATTTAAACATAAAAAAAAAAAATATCAATATTATAGTATTAAAGTACTATTTTAAAACAAAACAAAAAAAGTAAAAAAAAAAAAAAAAATATTATCTAATTTTTTTTTATTAATATATAAACATTATATATATTTTAATATATATTATTAGTTCAATTAATTATTAAACAAAATAAAAAAAAAAAAAAAATAAAAAAAAAAAAAAGAAACAATATTTATATTTATATATAATATATATTAATTTAATAATTAATTCATTTATTCAATTATTAATTACTTAAAAAGAAATAAAAGAAATAACTATTTAATAATAATTAATAACTATATAATAATAATAATAAATAAGAAAAAAAACTAATAATAAAATTAAAAATAGTTGATTAAAAACCTATTTAATAATAATTAATAACTATGTACGTGATCACTATTTTAACAATAATTATAATTATTAATGAAAAAAAAAAAAAATTATTTTGATATTTATTAATTATTAATTATATAATTATTAAATATTTTATTATTTATTATTATATTTATTTTTTTATTATTTTTTATTATATATAATTTTTATTATTATATTTTATTATATATAATTTTTTTTATTATTTTTTATTATATATAATTTTTTTTTAATTATGATTTAATTAATTTTAAAATTTTAATTTTAATTTTTTTTAAATTTTAATATTTAAAGTTTTAAATTTAATGTATAACTATATATTACAATGTATTATCATCTATATATTTTATATATTACATTCTATACATTTTATACAATTTTATACAATTTATATTTAATAAATTAATCCTTTTTATTTTATTTTATTTAATTTTATTTTAATGAAAATATAAACTTTTAAATATGACTTTTATGCTTTGCTTTATAAAATACTTTTTATAATTATTTATAGATAATTTTTTTTAATATTTTTTACTTCTTAACAAATAATATCTTAACAATAATCTCAAATTTTAATATTTTTTTATTTTATTTTTTTTTTATCTTTTGACTTTTAACCTGCCGTTTAGTCATTAAAAATTTATATCAAAAATAAAAAAAATAATTTTTATACAAAATTTTAAAACTTTTATTAATAATTAAAATTATTTCTTCAAATTTCTATAAAAGGAAAAAACTAATTAAAAAATTATTAATTTTTATTTTTTTTTTATTATTTTTTAAAATTTTTAAACTTTTTAATTATCAAAAAAAAAAAATAATTTAAATATTTAAATATTTTTTTTTATTTTTTATTTTTTTTTTAATTTTATTTTTTTTAATTTTTATTTTAAATTTTATTTTATTTTTATTTTTTTATTATAGTTAAAATGAAAAGATGTAAAAAAAAAAAATAATAAAAATAATATGTAAAAAAATAAAAAATAATAAAAATACTTCATGATAAAAAAAAAGTTACAAAATATTTAAAATTACTAAATATTTAAAAATAATACTTTATCTTTGATTAGTATTTTTATATAGACTACTATTAAAAAAAATTTTTTTTTTTGAAAATAAATATATATATATAAACTTTTATTTATTTATTTGTTTTGTTCATTTATTTTTAAAAATTGTTACATGACTACAAAATTATTTTTTACCTTTATGTGTGACGTAACATTTTCAATTTAAATTTTAACTATAATAATAATTAATGGTAAAATTATTATTTTTATTATTATTATTATTTTTTGTAAGTGTTTATGTAATTTTTTTTTTAAAAGTTATCTTTAATTAAATAGGTTTAAATAGTTTATTAAATAATTATAAAATTTACTAAAAAAAAATGAAATACTGTATTTTTAATGGATTAACATCTATTGAAAAGTTTTTTTTTTTTTTTTACATCAAATATTTAATTACCATTCTGTACTTTTTTTTTGATTATCCGTGAATTCATTGCCTAATTCCACTATTTATTGCTTTATTACTAATAGTTTATCATTCTTAAAGATAATAATAAAAAAAATAATAATTAATACTAAAAAAAATAAATAATAATAATAAAAATAATAATTAATACTAAAAAAATAAATAATAATAATAAAAATAATAATTAATACTAAAAAAAATAAATAATAATAATAAAAATAATAATTAATACTAAAAAAAAATAAATAATAATAATAAAAATAATAATTAATACTAAAAATAATAATAATAATAATAATAGTTTATAATTAATAGGTAATAAAGCTACTAATTATTAAATTTTGAATTAATATATTAATGTTAATTTTTCATTCTAATAATTATATTTCTTATAATTTCCTTTTCATTTTAATTTTTATTTTTTTTATTTTTTATTTTTTATTTTTTATTTTTTTTAAAAATTTAGTTCTTAAATTACTTAACAAATTTTATTTTTTATATTTATTAAAATAGCTTTGTTTTTTTTGTAATTTTAATTACTATTTTATTACTAAAATTAAATATAAAGTAGCTATAAAAAAATGAAGAAGAAGAAATAAATATTTAAAAACTTTCATTAAAATTTCCTGTCTACTATTACAATTTATTTAATGATAGATTATAATGTAAATAAATTGAATTTATTAAAATATTTATTTATTTTTTATTAATTATAAATTTTTATGTAATAGTATATAATACTATATTGTAAAGTTTCATTTAATTTAAGAAATATTATAACAATGTGGTAATAGATGTCGATAATTATCATTATTATAGTAAAATTTTCTATTCTTCTTTAATCTATATCATAAATAATAATACGAAGAAATATATATTATATATTAAATAAATAATATCACTTTTTTTGTTATTGGATCATTATTATAATTTTCATTTTATATCGTAATTTATGTTACTTTCTTTATCTCACTTTTTTTTTTTTTTTTTTTTTTTTTAATTCTAATTTTTCTTGATTCAAGAATTCTAATAAAAATAAATAAAATAAAAAATAAAAAAAAATACTTTATTCATTATTTTCTATATCATACTGTAATGATTATTATGTTGATTTCCTTTTTTTTTTATTAAGATTTATTAATACTATTAATTAATATTTTCATTTGACGTTCAAACATAAATTCATTAATACCTTAATTTATTGCATTTAAAAAAAATTTTTTTTTTCTAAAAAAAAAAAAAAAGTGTAATATATGATATAAAATAAATATGATTTGACGAGCAGTAAATAAATAATATAGATGTATGATACCAATAATGGAAAATGGAGAACTTTAATTAATTCAAAAATAATAATAATAATAATTAAATAAATAGTACTAGAACAGTTTAGACAGAATCTCTTGCAAACACTTCTTGCATTGTTCTTATTTATACTTTTTAATAACATACTTCACTACATATTTTTTTTGAAAAGATTAGGAGAACAGATTTATAGTTAACCTGTTTTTTATATATATATATATATTTTATTTTATTTTTATTTCATTAATAAGAAATAAATAAAATACTTTATTAAAAAATAAAATTAAAAGATATACCATTCTTTCATCATTAAACTCTTATCACTTCAAAAAAAAAAAAAAAAAAAAAAAAAAAAAAAAATTAATGTTATTTATTGGAAACCTTTATATAATGAGTAACTAATACTAAATTTTTTTTTTTAAAAAAAAATTTCAATAGTAGTATTTAAAATCTTCAAAAAATTTTAAATATATTGATTCCGAAATTCGGAATATGTTCTTATATTCAATGTATCAATAATTTTTTTTTGTTTTGTTTTAATTTAATTTTATACAGACCATAACATTATATTTTAATTTTTATTAACAAAAAAGATATATTTTTAATAAAATTAAATTAGAATTAATAATTTAGGAAATAATATATTAACTATATATTTAAATGTTTTTTTTTTTTCTAATAATATCTATATTAATCAACAGAATTTGTTTATTATAATTATATATTATATATACTTAATTATAATTAAATAAATTATATTTTTTAAATTCATTTTAATAATTAAATATGAAAATAATTATATATATTTGAAATGTATAATAAAATAAGATTAATAATATGAAATAATAATTTAGGAAATAATATATTAACGATATATTTAAATATTCTTTTTTTTCTAATAATATCTATATAAATCAACACAATTCATTTATTATAATTATATATTATATATACTTAATTATAATTAAATAAATTATATTTTTAAATTCATTTTAATAATTAAATATGAAAATAATTATATATATTTGAAATGTATAATTAAATAAGATTAATAAATTACATTTGTTACTGTTATTAATATCAATTATATCTATATCTATATATATATATATATTTTTTTTTTTTTTTTTTTTTTTTTTTTTTTTTAGTTGTTGTTAATTAAATATACATTATAATATATATTATAAAATAAAGTTTTATAAAATAATAAAAAGTAAATCAATAATTTCATATTAAAAATTTTTTATTTTTCGTCATTTTTTTTTTTTTTTTATTTATTTTAAATAAAATACATATATATTTTTTATTTGTTTTAAATAAAATTTATATTTTTTTATTAATTTTATAAAAAAAAAAAAAAAAAAACTTTTTACTTTTATAAAAGCAGTGAAATTTAATTAAATAGTAAATTATAATAATTACTATTATATTCATACACTTATATAATTATAAAATATAAAGTTGTAACGGCAAATACTTTTTTTTTATTTATTTATTTTTTTTATAAAGATGATATAAAATAATATAATAAAATACATCTCTTCACTTTTTTTTTTTTTTTTTTTTTAGTTATTAACTATTTGTTTATTAATAATATTAATTACTTCTAAAAAAAAAGCTCTCATTTTATAATTTTATTTTTCAAAATTCGTACTTTACTAAAGTATATATAAAAGTTTAAATGTAATACAGTATAAAATAAAATCCAATAAAAATAATGCATAATACATTAAAACATGTATGAAAATGATGAAAATGAAAATATTGTATAAAATATATAAAGTACATAAAGTACATAAAGATTAATAATATTAAAAATTAAAAAATTTTTAATTAAATAAATAAAAATTATAAAGCTTTGTTATATATTGAATCTTTATTCAAGTTTTTTTTTTTTCTATTGCGTTATCTCTTTACATTCTTCTTTCTTTCTTTCTTTCCTTTTTTTTTTTTTTTTTTTTTTTCTTTATTAGGTAATTTCATTACATTTTTTTTTAAGGAAAAATGTAAAAATTGCTTAATATTGATATAAATACTCGTACGATGGCGTTGAAAATTAAATTTTTAAAAAATAAAAGAATAGATGATATCAGAATTTTAATAATAATAATTATAATTTAATAATTTTAAACATCAACTTCAAATTGATTATAATAATATTATACCTAAAACCTATTATATAATTTTCAAAATAAAATAAAAAAAAAGTATTTTTATTAATAAATAGAAAAAATTGAATTTAATAATAATTTAATAGATTATTTATTATAGATTATTTATAAACTTTTTTTTTTTTTATTTTAAAGGTAAAAACTTGATATATAATTATTTTATTTTTTTAAAATGTGAGGATAATAGGACCTCCAGTATCTCTCTTAAGCCTATCGGACTCTCATTGAATTCTTTGCTATACTGTTGTGTTAGTCCGAAATACTAATCACCAGGATAAAAAACTGGATAGACTTCATATATTTAATGATATAATTTATATTAATAATAAATTTTCATTATTTTTTTTTTTTTAAAAAAAATTTCAAAATATATATATAAACATTTTTAAATTGTATTTCTATTTTGGATATATTACAATATAAAAATAATATATGTAAATTAATTTAGATTCAGTAGGAATTTCTTTTTTCTTTTTTTTTTTTTTAACATGGAATAAAATAAAAAAAATTTTTGAATTAATTAAATGCTTGATGCTCATTGGTTGATAATAATTTAATTAATGTTTTATATATAATAAAGTTTAACTGCTTCACTAGTTTCATTTTTGATTATTAGAAAAGTTTTAATGAATTTATTATGAACTATCTAATACGTTAACTTATTTCTTTTATTATTGATGTAATGATTTATTGATGATTATTGATGTATTATTTATTATTTAATATTTATTAACTATATTACTATATTACTATTAATATCATTTTCATTATCAATTTTTCATTTTTATCAAGCATTTTGTAAAATTATTTTAGTAAAATAGTAGTTGAAATTATTGCTTGCCCTATTTTGTATTTAATTTCTTAATATATATACAGAATTAAATAGTAAAATATTTATAATATTATATATTATTTATATTTATTTTTATATTTATACCTATATATCGATTATTATAATCAATAAATAAATTTTATGAGTTTATTTTTATTTTATTTTATTTTATTTTATTTTATTTTATTTTATTTTGTTTTTTAATATTATAATCAAAATGTCCTTCTTATACTTTCATAATATACATCCTCTGATTAATTATATACTTTTTTTTTCCTTTTTTAATGTAAAATCATAGATAAGAATTATACAGAAATTCGGTAAAATAAAAAGAATATATTATATATATTATAGTATACTACAGTTTAATTCAATAGATTTAATAATAATAATAATAATAATAATAATAATAATAATAATAATAAAAATTAAATAAGAAATTAAGAAAATAAATTTAAATAAAAAGCAATTATAAATAAAATATATACTTTATACTTTCATTATTAAATAATTTCAATGCAAACTAAATGAAATAGTTGGTTTTATTAACGAATTATATCATGTTTAACATTAATTTATAATATTATTAATGCATTAATTAGATACTTCATTTTGTATATTAAAACCTAAAAATAAAATAAAAAATAAAATAAAATAAAATAAAAAAAAATAAAATAGAACAAATAGAACAAAGAAAGTTTTAATAAAATAAGAACATACTCAATAAAAGTTTTTTTTTTTTTTAACTAATTTTGCAAATAACAAATAAATAAATACTTAATTAATTAGTTAAATACATTTTTTAATATATGAATAATTAATTAAACTTTAATAAATAGAGATACTATTAAGAAATAATTAATGTATAGAGAAAAGGATTATATATATATATATATATTTATATATTTAAAAGCATTTAAAACGGGAAAATTCATTTAATTATATATAAAGAGTTTAATATATTGATTAAAAACCTTTTTTTTTATTTTTATTATTTTTTTTTTAATAATTTAAAAAATTTGAAAATTTTAATAATTAATTAAATATTTTATATATATATTCTAAATTTTATTATTGAAAGCCTTTTCTATTTAAACTTTTCCTTTTACCATTTTATTTATTAAAATTTTATTATTATTTTTTTTAATTCCTTTAAACTTTTTTCTTTTTTTTTTTTTTTTTTTTTTTTTTTTTTTTAATCTTATTTTCTTTTATTTATTTTAAATTATAATATTTATTAATCTATTATTCAATTTATTTTAGTTATTTCTTTTCTTTTCTTTTTCTTTTCTTTTTTTTTATATAATTTTTAAATATCTATTAATTAATAATCTATTATATAATTTATCTTAATTTACCTTATTAAATCAGTTATTTTTTTTTTCCCATTTTTTTAAAAAAATGAATATAAAATTATTATTAAAAAGTTTATGTTTTTCATTACTTGCTTCTTCATCGTTAGCAAGTAATACTGGAGATTGTAAAGAAATTGAAAATATATATAAAGAAAATGACTATGAATTGAATGAATGTGTTGTTGATAGTAAAGGAAAAGTTACTTTATTGTAAGTATTTCATATATACATATATATAAATATTAGAAAAAATAATATATATATATATATTATAAAAATCATTTTAATATAAAGAAGTAGTAATAATTTTTTTTTTTTTTATTAATTTATTATTTTATATAAATTTATTATACATTTTAATTAAAATAGAGATTTTTCAGATAATCAATTAAACGATTCAGAAGTCGAAAAAATTTTATCCCATGACACTATCAGTATTCTGTAATAAAGACAAAATAATAATAATAAATATATTAATAAAGTTTTATGTATGAGCAAATAGTTATTGATTTTTTTTATTATTATTTGATATTTAAATTAGTAAATTTACAACTTATTGCCCAGACAGAGAATGCAAAGTAGAAAATACTTTTCCAAAATCTATTACAAATTTACCAAAGTTAAAAGAACTGTAATTTTCTTAACAAAAAAAAAAAAAAAAAAAAAAAACGATATATATATATATATATATATATTTTATTGTATTCCAAATGATTATTAAAAAATAAACATTATTTAAATATTATTTGAATAATAAATGTATAATATATTATTATTATTATTATTATTAAAATAGTACTTATACATTTGATCATTTCTATGAAAGTCATACAAGATTTATACGTTATTATAGTTCAATTGAAAAAAATAATTTTAATAAATTAAAAAGCTTGACTAAATTGTAAGTAATTAATAATTAATAATAATAATAATAATAATAATAATAATAATAATAATAATATAAAATAATATAAATAATATAATAAAAATGTCAAAAAAAAATATAAAATATTACGTATTTATTATTAATTGTACATATTGCAATAATTATTAATATTATCACTGAATATAAAGAAATTTACAATATGTAAATGTTACTCAAGAAAATCTCAAAGAAATTGCAACATTAACCAACCTTGAAGAATTGTAAATTAAATAAAATTTAATAATAATATTTTTTTTTCTGCAAATTATTAACAAGTATATAATAAATAAAATAATATGGTAATTAAATAATATAAATATATATATAAAAATTTAGAGCTTTTGATGATTGTATGATAAATGGATTAAATATTGGTATTCTAAAGTCTCTTAATAATCTCACATCCTTGTAAATATAGTTTATTTATATATATTTTATTTATATATATATTAGATATAATTATTAAAATAAAAAGTATATAAATGAGTATTAATATTAAATATCTTAAAAAATAAATAAATATAAATTATATATATAAAGAAATGTAACAATTAACGATTCATCTATTAAAGTTAAGGATTTCAGAGAATTAAAAAGTTTAAAGAAATTGTATGTACTAGTTTTTATTATTATTATTATTATTATTATTATTTATTTAATTTATATTGTTAAATTTTATATATATATTTATATATATATAATATTTGTTTATCAATAAATTAGAATTTATATAATATAATTAAATTATAAAATTTTTAATTAAGCTAATGGAAATATATATTACATATTTAAAAACACTTATAGAAATATTAAAATTGATAAAATTACAAATTCTGATATAAATGAAATTTCAAAATTAACTTTTCTTGAGGAGTTGTATGTATTATTTTTTATTTTATTAAAAATATATATATATATATATATATATATATTTAGTTTATAAAAAATATCTAATAAAACTGTATTTTTTAACATATATAATAATTAATTTATTTATAAATATATATATTAGAGAAATTACTAATAGGGCAATGGTTAATTTAGACATTAAACCTTTAAATAATCTCTCAAATCTTTCTGCACTGTAATATATTGATTTAAACCATTATTTATATTTTAAATTTTGTTTATTCAATTAATTATATATTCAATTTTTATTTATTAAATAATATGTTTAAATTAAAATTTAAATTAATAGGGCATTAAATATTCAAGATAATCAATCTAATATTGAAAATCTTTCATTAAAAAATTTAAAGAATTTAAAGAAGCTGTAAGAATTATTTATATATATAATTCTTTTCAATAGCATTAATAATATTAATTAATTTAATTTTTAAATCTTTTTTTTTTTTTTTTTTTTTTTTTTTTTTTTTTTTTTTTGAATTGTTAGACATTTATATTCTATTGATTTTGTTCAATCTAATATTGATGAAATTGGAAATTTATCAAAAATAGAAGATTTGTAAGTATATATAAAATATCCAGTATTATTTATATATTTATATATATGTATTATCATAAAAATATATCTAATAATTTTTATTCTATTAAATTTTTATTTTAAAAAATTTTTACTTATTATTATTATTTTTTTTTATCATAACGTTCCAAAAAAAAAAAAAAAAAAAAAAAAAAAAAGATGGTTAAATGACTCAAATTTAAATAAAGTTAATCTTGATCCATTAAAAAAACTTACTAAACTTTCTGAATTGTACATATTTTAATTAATAATAATTATTATAAATATTTTATAAAATAATATAATATTAATTATTTTTATAATTATTGTTATTATTAAAATAAAAAAATAAAAATAAAAATAAAAATAAATGAAATGAAATAGAAAAATATTAGGAACTAAATATGAAGAATATAACATTACTAAAAACCAATTACCAATTTATTCTTTAACTAGTTTGAAATCATTGTAAGTATTCAAAAACAAACAAATTCAATTATAAAATATCTAGAAAGTTATTAAATTAATACTAATTATTGATTAAAAAAAAATGAAATTAATAATAAAAATAATAAATAAAAACACATTATTTTTTTTTTTTAAAAAAAATTCTTAAAATTTATATTTATAGAACACTTTCATATGGTGTTATTGATACATTACCAAAGGAAATTGGTAATCTTGTTAATCTTAAATATCTGTATGTATTTTTCTAATTAAAATTTACTAAAAAAAAAAAAAAAAAAATATAATTTATAAATAATAATTAATCATATATATTAAAATTTAAAAAATTAATAACTTTATAAATTATAGTGATTTAAATTTGAATGACATTACCGAAATTCCAGAAGAAATTGGTAATTTGAAAAAGCTTGAATATCTGTAAATATTAAATTAAAATAAGAATTAAAATTAATAATGGTTATTTTATAATATATATATAAATATATATGTATGTATCATTAAATTATAAATATAAAATATATATATTTAATAATTATATAGTAATTTAGAAAGTAATTATTTCACCGAACTTCCAAATACCATTGGTAATCTTGAAAATCTTAAACAATTGTATGTTTATAATTTTATAATTATTATTATTATTATTTTCTTTCTATTCAAAAGAAAAAAGTATAAATTTATAAAAGTTAATATCAATAAATAAAAAATATATTAATTATACCTTAAAAATATATATTCAATTATATAACAGTGAATTGAATTGGACACCATTAAAAAAGATACCAGATAGTTTTGGTAATTTAAAGAAGCTTGAATATCTGTAAGTGAAAAAAAAAAATTTTTTTTTATTTTTTTTTTTTGATAATTAAATAAAGTATAAGTACACAACATAAACAATAATTTTTTTTGTAAATATACAATTAATAAATATTTTAATTTATAATTATTAATAATAGTAATAGTAATAATATTAATAAATAAAAATATAATTCATGAAATCAAATATAAATAAATATAAATAAATAAATATATATATAATTAAATATATATTTAATTATTTAATTTATTTATATTTAATTTAAAGTATAGTAAAACTTTACCATTACATTTAAATTATTAAATATTTTAATACGATTTCACTGATTTTTATTATATTTATTGTAAATAATATATATAAAGTGATTTAAAACAAAATAAAATAGAAAATATTCCAAAAGTATTAGGATATCTAAAGAACCTTGAATATCTGTAAATATATATTAAATTGAATTTATATATTATTTAATTAAAAAAAAAATAAAAAAATGTTTTTTTAATTTTGGTTTATTTTATATACTAATAAATATAATGTGGTAAAATCTAAAATTAAAAAACTAATAATTTAGAAATTTGGGATGGAATAAAATCGATGATGAACTTCCAGAATCTTTAAGTTCATTAACTAAGCTTAAATATTTGTAAATATCAAATATTAATAATAAATTATTATTACTATTATTATTATTATTATTATTATTATTATTATTATTATTATTATTATTATTATGATTATTATTATTATTATTATTATTATTATTTTAAATAATAGAAAAAAAAATTTATTTCATAGTTAATTTTTTTTTTTTTCTTTTATTAATTTAATTATAATAATATTTCTTTATTTTTTTTGATACTTTTTATAATATATTAATTTTTATTTTTATTAATATTATTATTTATTGTTATTATTTATAATTATTATTTATTATTATTATTATTACTTATTACTTATTTATTATTTATTAGTGAAATACGTGGTAATGTAAATATAAAAGGAAAAACTTTAACTAATGACAGTCTTGAAACTTGTAATTACTTAAATGTTAAAGAAACTCATTACTCTTTATGTGTAGCCAAAGATATGGAATGTTTTAAAAATGGATTTGGTAGCGTTTCACAGCTTCAACCATGCCATTCTTCGTCAACTACCACCCCTAATAAAACACCTACTAAAACTTCTACTGAAAGCTCTACTAAAACCACTACATCCGTTTCTACTAATGGTAGATGTGGTAAGGGTATTGGTTCTTGTCCATCTGATCACTGTTGTAGTAAATATGGATATTGTGGTCATTCTAGTGCTCATTGTGGTGCTGGATGTCAAAGTGAATTTGGTATATGCAATTCTTCAACCACAACCACCCCAAATAAAACACCTACTAAAACTACTAATGGAAGTACTACTAAGACCACCACATCTATTTCTACTAATGGTAGATGTGGTAAGGGTGTTGGTTCTTGTCCATCTGATCACTGCTGCAGTAAATATGGATATTGTGGTCATTCTAGTGCTCACTGTGGTGCCGGATGTCAAAGTGAATTTGGTATTTGCAATTCTTCAACCACTACCACTCCAAATAAAACACCTACTAAAACTACTAATGGAAGTACTACTAAGACCACTACATCTATTTCTACTAATGGTAGATGTGGTAAGGGGGTTGGTAGCTGTGAACCTGGTAAATGTTGTAGTAAATATGGTTATTGTGGTACTTCTGCAAATTATTGTGGCACCGGATGTCAAAGTGAATTTGGTATATGCAATTCTTCAACCACTACCACCCCAAATAAAACACCTACTAAAACTACTAATGGAAATACTACTAAGACCACTACATCTATTTCTACTAATGGTAGATGTGGTAAGGGGGTTGGTAGCTGTGTACCTGGTAAATGTTGTAGTAAATATGGTTATTGTGGTACTTCTGCTAATTATTGTGGTAATGGATGTCAAAGTGAATTTGGTACCTGCTATGCTAATGATTCTTCTTCCATCACTTCTTCTAAAAAGACTACCATCACTAAAAAGAGTTCCACTAAAGCGACAACTACCACTAAAAAATCACAATCCACTACGTCTCATGATGGTAAATGTGGTGAAGGTATAGGTAGTTGTAAATCTGGTCAATGCTGTAGTAAATATGGTTATTGTGGAACAACCTCTGGCTATTGTGGTAGTGGATGTCAAAGTGAATTTGGAAGATGTAATTAAAGAATTCATTACAATAAAATAAAAAAAAAAAAAAAATGAAAAATTGAAAAATTGAAAAAATAAAAAAGAATTTTATTTTTTTTATTTTAATTTTTTTTTTTTTTTTTTTTTTTTTAAACATTATTATTTAATTTATAACAAGTTATGTGTTAAAACTTAACCATTATATCATATCTTATTAGTGTAATATAAATAAATAATAAATAAATAAACAAAAAATTAAATATTTTATTTTTATTTTTTAATTTTTTATTTTTTAATTTTTTATTTTTTTATTTTTTATTTTTTTTAAATAGGTTATTTAATTTATTTAAAAGTAATACCTTGATTATTTAATATTTTGATTTTTTTTTTTTTTTTTTTTTTTTTCATTTTAAATTTTAATTATTAAATAATAATAATAATAATAATAATAATAAAAAAAAAAAAAAACTATATATTATATATTATATATATACACAAAATTATAAATAAAAATTAAAAGTAAAACATATAATTTAGATGATTGATTTAAATGTATTTTTATTTATTACATTGTATTATATTACAAAACATTTTTTTTTTAAGTGACTTTATATAAATTTTATTCTAATTATTTTTTTAAGTTATAAAAGTTTTTTTTTTTTTTTTTTTTAGGATTGAAGATTTATTTATAATAAAATATCTCTATCTTTCTTGGTCAATTTATATAATATTTATTTATTATTAAAATCTATATTTAGTTCCTAATATTACTAAAAATCAATTACCAATTTATTCTTTAACTGGTATGAAATCATTGTAAGTATTCAAATACAAACAAATTCAATTATAAAATATCTAGAAAGTTATTAAATTAATACTAATTATTGATTAAAAAAAAATGATAATAATAATTATAAAAATAATAAATTAAAACACATTATTTTGTTTTTTTAAAAAAAAAATTTGTTAAAATTTATATTTATAGAACATTTTCATATGGTGTTATTGATACATTACCAAAGGAAATTGGTAATCTTATTAATCTTAAATATCTATATGTATTTTTCTAATCAAAAATTACAAAAAAAAAAAACTATATATTATATATATACACCTAATTATAAATAAAAATTAAAAATAAAACATATAATTTAGATGATTGATTTAAAATGTATTTTTATTTATTATAAAATATTATTATAAATAATAATAGTTTGTAATAAAGTTATTTTATAATATAAATTATTCTAATTATTTTTTTTTTTTTTTTTTTTTTTTTTTTTTTTTTTAGGATTGAAGATTTATTTATAACAAAATATCTCTATCTTTCTTGGTCAATTTATATAATATTTATTTATTATTAAAATCTATATTTACTTTTAATACTATAATATAAATATATTTCATCTAATTATTTATTGTAAAATATTTATAAAAAAAATATATATATATATATATTTTATTGTTTTTTATATAATTAATAATTATAGAGATGATATATTTAAAATTTAAAATTTTTTAATCTTTTTTTTTTTTTTTTTTTTTTTTTTTTTAAATAAAAAAAAAACGACATTAAATACTATTATATGGTAAAATAAAAAAAATATCAAGATATTAATTTTAATAAAGGATATAACTTCGCTTTATCGAACTAGTAAAACAAAATTATATCCTTTATTAAAACTAATATCTTGATACTTTTTTTATTTTTTTATTATAATATATATTTAATGCCGATTTTTTTTTTTTTTTTTTTTTTTTTTATATAATATGAATCATAATAAAAATTATAGTAGAATAGATTTTAATTTTTTTTATTTAAAAAAAAAAGATTGTATTTTAAATTATTAATTAGTATTAAAATAAATAAATAAATTTATAAATATTGACTGAAAAAAAAAAATTGTATATTAATTTTTTTAATGTAATATATTTTTTTTTATTATTATTCTATATTGTTAAAATATTTTAATTTTTTGTTTTTAAATATTTTATTTATTTTTTTTATATTTTTATTATAAATAATTTTTTTTTATTTGTATAATTGATTATTTAAAGTTTATGTATATCTCTACCATGTAAAATGAAATATCTACTAAAAATGATTTAAAATATATTATATATATATATATATATTTTAATATCTCTTCATATTAATAGATTTCCAGTGGATGATACACTTTTTTTTTTCTTATTTTTTTTTATTCTTTATGATGATGGTAGTTATGAAGGTTGCTTTGACATATTTGATACTTTTAGTAGGTATGGTAGGTATGGCAGGTATGGGAGTTTTGGTAGCTGATGATGATAGCGAGGAGGGTAGATTTAAACCGTTAGAGTTATTAGCAAACTTCATAATTTCATTAGAAATATCTTTAATTATACTTAAAGTATTTCAAAATTTTTATTAACTTTAATAATAAAGTTATGTGTTTTATGTACCATTTTAAAATTATATAAAGTATGGATAATAGTAAATGTTAATTATAATAGTTTATACGTTTATTCTTATCCATATTTATAAAAGTTTTTAAAAAAATTAAAATAAAAGTAATAATTAGAATACTTTTAATATTTTTTTAAAAAAAAAAAAATTCCATAATTCTATTAATTTTAATAAAAAATTAAGTAACTATTATAAAATTATAAAATTAAATTTATTATGATCATACTTTTATAAAAGTATGGAAACAATAAATAAAAGTAATAATTGAAATATTTTTGATGTTTTATTTAAAATTAAAAAAAAAAAGGAAAAGAAAAGAGTTTATATATGAAATTTTTTTAAAATTTTTAATATAAAATAATTTTTTTTTTTTTAATTTTAAATCATCTTTTTTTAATACCGAATTGAAAATTAAAAATTAATATAATATTATTATATCATTTGAATATATAATAATATACAATATAATATATGATAATATATAAAATCAATTAAAAAATATTAAAAATTTCAATAAATATAATCACCAAAAATTAAAAATTAAAAAAACTAAAATTAAAAATCAAAATAAATAATAAATAATAAATAATAAATAAATAAATAAATAATAAATAATAAATAATAAATAATAAATAATAAATAATTAAATAAATAATAAATAATAAATAATAAATAATAAATAATAAATAATAAATAATAAATAATAAATAATAAATAATAAATAATAAATAATAAATAATAAATAATAAATAATAAATAATAAATAATAAATAATAAATAATAAATAATAAATAATAAATAATAAATAATAAATAATAAATAATAAATAATAAATAATAAATAATAAATAATAAATAATAAATAATAAATAATAAATAATAAATAATAATAAATAATAAATAATAAATAATAAATAATAAATAATAAATAATAAATAATAAATAATAAATAATAAATAATAAATAATAAATAATAAATAATAAATATTAAATAATAAATAATTGAATAATATTAGAATTAATATTTATAAAGTTTTTGATATAGGCAATAATTTAAAAAAAAAATTTTAAAATAAATAAAAAATAAATTAATACTAATATATTAAAATATATTTCAATATATTTCAATAAATATATACAAAGTTTTTGGAACTCTTTATGGAATATATAAAAATAGATTTCAATATATATATTATTATGAAGTAAATATATTAAAATTTACTAAAGTTTTTGGAACTCTTCATATAAAAATATATTTCAATATATATATATATTTATATGAAGTATATATATTATTATACAAAGTATATATATTAGAATATACTAAAGTTTTGGAACTTCAGTTATTTTAAAAAATTTATATTCTAAAAGTATTTTAAATATATTATAAATATATTATAAATATATATTTAATATATAGAGACAATAAAAAATAAAAAATAAAAAAATAAAAAAATAAAAAAAATAAAAAAAATAAAAAAAATAAAAAAAATAAAAAAAAAAAATTTTGATTTAATTGAATTAATTCTTCTGCAATAAGGTCCATTTTTCTAAAAAGAAGAGATTTCATTTCTTATTTATTTATTATATTCTTTATTTATTTATTTATTATATTTTTATTTATTTATTTATTATATTTTTATTTATTTATTTATTATATTTTTATTTATTTATTATATTTTTATTTATTTGATTTTTTTTTCAAATATTATTATTTAATTTATAACAAGTATGTGCTAAAACTTAACAATTATATCATATCTTAATAGTGTAATATAATAAATACATAAATAAATAAATAAATAAATAAATAAATAATAAGTTTTTTTTTTTTTTTTTTAGACTAAAAGAATAACTTTATTTAATTTATAATAATAATAAAATTATATGATTTTAAAGAAAAAAAAATAATAAAATACTAGAAATAAAATATTATATATTATAAAATTATAAAAGTGCGTTAGAAGCAATAGCCTCTAACTTTTCCCATTCCTCGATAATAACACCACGTCCATTATTGCTAGTAATAATTTAAGTATTAGTGTTATCAATCGAATCTGTATCTGTCATTTCACCGGGAGGTGATAATCCATGCCTTATCATTTCGACGTCGACGCTCTTGGCAACGGTAGATTCAACGGAATACCATTTCATCATCAAACTAAAAGATCGACAAATTAATTGTATTGCATTTGTTAGAAACAAATGTAATTCCGCAATCCCCACAAAATACAGAACAGTTGACGAAGTTGAACTTTGTTTAAAAATATTGTCAACTAATTGTCTTTCTTCCCCATCATTAACTTTAATTTTTGAATATATTGATCGCCCTCCAAGAAGAGCACTCAATATATAATAATAAATATTATTACCATAATCCTTTTCTAAATCTAAAGAAACATCCAAGGATTTTTGTTCAATTATCATTGCAAACTTCAAAAAGATATCATCTAAAAAAGGTAAAGATTTATTTCTGTAATTTTCCAATTCTTTACAGGCAAAGATCCAGTGAGAAAAGCTAGGTACACTAATACCACAACAAGGGCAACATTTAGAGCAATCTTCTGAGACCATTTTTCTTTTAATGGAAATATTAATGTCAAATTTAAAACCACACCTAATTCGAGAAATCCAAAAGAATCCCAATTGATACTTAGGATATTGAAATGTTAAGTTTCTGATTTCTGAAGTAAATCCAAAATCATTCTCCTTTGTAAATGATTGCTTTTTTAGCTTTTGAGGGTTTAAAGACATCTCTTTACCAATAAAACTTTTTTTATTTTTGTTTTCTTACCATTTAATTTCTTATCCAAAGTCCTTGATTCTTTAGTCCATGAGTAATGTGACATAGTAGAAATAATATTGGTGAGATGATTAATAATACATGATGAATTTTTCCATTTTCTAAAGCATCGTAATTGAGATATTGCACAGATAGCTGAAAGAGGAGGTATTTTCAATTCACGAGTAATATCAAAGAGACTAACAGAAGAATTGCGAGATTTAAATCCATAACTCCAATAAAGTCCTCTATTAATAATTTTTTTGAGCTTTAGAACATCTGCTCTTATTTGAACCAAAGAGAGGAGCATAATATATAACAAGACTAATAAATAATAAGTAAATAAATAAAAAAATTAAATATTTTATTTTTTATATTTTTATTTTTTATTTTTATTTTTTATTTTTATAAATAGTTTATTAAATTTATTTAAAAGTAATACCTTGATTATTTAATATTTTGATTTTTTTTTTCATTTTAAATTTTAATTATTAAATTATTAAATATCAAAAAAAAAAAAAAAAAAAAAAAAAAAAAAAAAAAAAAAACTATATAATATATATATACACCTAATTATAAATTAAAAAATTAATTATAAATTAAAATTGTAAATAAAACATATAATTTAGATGATTGATTTAAATGTATTTTTATTTATTATAAAATATTATTAAACATATAATTTAGATGATTGATTTAAATGTATTTTTATTTATTATAAAATATTATTATTAATAATAATAGTTTGTTATAAAGTTATTTTAATAATATAAATTATTCTAATTATATATATATATTTTTTTTTTAGGATTGAAGATTTATTTATAATAAAATATCTCTATCTTTCTTGGTCAATTTATATAATATTTATTTATTATTAAAATCTATATTTACTTTTAATACTATAATATAAATATATTTCATCTAATTATTTATTGTAAAATATATATGAAAAAATATATATATATATATATATATAAATATATATTTTTATCGTTTTTTATATAATTATTTTAATTAAAATAAATAATTATAGAGATGATATATATATATTTAAAATTTAAAATTTTTTAATCTTTTTTTTTTTTTTTTTTTTTTTTTTTTTTTTTTTTTTTTTTTTTTAAATAAAAAAAAACGACATTAAATACTATTATATGGTAAAATAAAAAAAGTATCAAGATATTAGTTTTAATAAAGGATATAACTTCGCTTTATCGAACTAGTAAAACAAAATTATATCCTTTATTAAAACTAATATCTTGATACTTTTTTTATTTTTTTATTATAATATATATTTAATGCCGATTTTTTTTTTTTTTTTTTTTTTTTTTTTTATAATATGAATCATAATAAAAATTTTAATAGAATAGATTTTAATTTTTTTTTTTTTTTTTATTTAAAAAAAAAAAAAATTGTATTTTAAATTATTAATTAGTATTAAAATAAATAAATAAATTTATAAATATTGACTGAAAAAAAAAAATTGTATATTAATTTTTTTAATAGTTGTTAATCCATTTTAGTTTTAATAAATTTTATATTTTCAAAATTTAATTGATATCATTTTTAATATAATATATTTTTTTTTTTTATTATTTTATATTTTTAACATATTTTAATTATTTGTTTTTAATTTTTATTTATTTTTTTTTATATTCTTATTATAATTAATTATTTTTTTATTTGTATAATTGATTATTTAAGGTTTATGTATATCTGTACAATGTAAAATGAAATATCTATTAAAAATGATTTAAAAGATATTATATATATATATATTTTAATATCTCTTCATATTAATAGATTTCCAGTGGATGATACACTTTTTTTTTTCTTATTTTTTTTTATTCTTTATGATGATGGTAGTGATGAAGGTTGCTTTGACATATTTGATACTTTTGGTAGGTATGGTAGTTATGGGAGTTTTGGTAGCTGATGATGGTAACGAGGAGGGTAGGTTTAAACCGTTAGAGTTATTAGCAAACTTCATAATTTCATTAGAAATATCTTTAATTATACTTAAAGTATTTCAAAATTTTTATTAACTTTAATAATAAAGTTATGTGTTTTATGTACCATTTTAAAATTATATAAAGTATGGATAATAGTAAATGTTAATTATAATAGTTTATACGTTTATTCTTATCCATATTTATAAAAGTTTTTAAAAAAATTAAAATAAAAGTAATAATTAGAATACTTTTAATATTTTTTAAAAAAAAAAAAATTCCATAATTCTATTAATTTTAATAAAAATTAAGTAACTATTATAAAATTATAAAATTAAATTTATTATGATCATACTTTTATAAAAGTATGGAAACAATAAATAAAAGTAATAATTGAAATATTTTTGATGTTTTTTTTTAAAAAAAAAAAAAAAAAAAAAAAAAGGAAAAGAAAGGAGTTTAAATATGAAATTCTTTTAAAATTTTTAATATAAAATAATTTTTTTTTTTTTTTTAATTTTATTTCATCTTTTTTTAATACCGAATTGAAAATTAAAAATTAATATAATATTATTATATCATTTGAATATATAATAATATACAATGATATATATAATAATATATAAAATCAATTAAAAAATATTAAAAATTTCAATAAATATAATCACCAAAAATTAAAAATTAAAAAAATTAAAAATAATTAAAATAAATAATAAATAATAAATAATAAATAATAAATAATAAATAATAAATAATAAATAATAAATAATAAATAATAAATAATAAATAAATAATAAATAATAAATAATAAATAATAAATAATAAATAATAAATAATAAAAATAATAAATAAATAAATAATAAATAAATAAATAATAAATAAATAATAAATAAATAATAAATAATAAATAATAAATAATAAATAATAAATAATAAATAATAAATAATAAATAATTGAATAATATTAGAATTAATATTTATAAAGTTTTTGATATAGGCAATAATTTAAAAAAATTTTAAAATAAATAAAAAATAAATACCAATATATTAAAATATATTTCAATATATTTCAATAAATATATACAAAGTTTTTGGAACTCTTCATGGAATATATAAAAATATATTTCAATATATATATTATTATATGAAGTATATATATTACCATTTACTAAAGTTTTTGGAACTCTTCATGGAATATATTAAAATATATTTCAATATATGTATATTTATATGAAGTATAGATATTAAAATTTACCAAAGTTTTGGAACTTTAGTTATTTTAAAAAATTTATTCTAAAAGTATTTCAAATATATTATAAATATATTATAAATATTATCAATTCAATTTTTAATATATAGAGACAATAAAAAATAAAAAATAAAAAAATAAAAAAAGTCTGCAATAAGGTCCAGATTTCATTTCTTATTTATGCTTATATTCTTTATTTATTTATTTATTTATTTATTTATTATATTTTTATTTATTTATTATATTTTTATTTATTTATTATATTTTTATTTATTATATTTTATTCATTTATTTATTATATTTTATTTATTTATTATATTTTATTCATTTATTTATTATATTTTTATTTATTTATTATATTTTTATTTATTTAATTATATTTTTA
>JACVTC010000149.1:382500-409229 GCA_016946835.1 Neocallimastix lanati (nom. inval.)
TTACACTATAGAATTCAAAGAAGAAATAGATAAATTAAAAAAACAAAATCGATTTAAAAGAACTTTAAATTTATTTAAAAATAAAGAAAAATTGGATGAAGTAATTATAATAACATTAATAAAAAATAAATAATATTTTTTTTTTCTCTTAATTTTAATAACTTATTTATATTATTCATTATATACGAAAAAAAAAAATGAATATAACAGTTTATAGAAAAATTCAATATGATTGAGAAAGAACTTACCTTTGATATTTTTATGGTTATAAGAGATGATTATGAACCAAAACAAAAACTGGCTGAACAAGAAGAATATATGATAATTTTTGTTGAAATTTTTAGAAGTAAGATTATCACACTTTCAGTTAAATCCTCTGATACCATTAAAAATGTTAAAAATAAAATTCAAAATGAAACAGATATTCCACCAAAACGACAACTAATTTTTTATACTCCGCCAACAGAATTTCTACCAGATATAAATAAAACTTTTGGATTAGAAGATGAACGTACCCTTTCTTACTACAACATTCAAGAGGGATCTACTCTTGATCTCCATACGCCATATTTTTTTTCCTTTTAATAATTTTTTTTTTTCCTTTTAATTATTATTACCCAAATTTTTATTATTTTTTTTTTTTTTTTTTTATTTTTTTATACATATCTTATATATTGAAATATTAAAATACATGTGCAAACAAGAATAAATAAATAAATAAATAAAAATCAATAATAATAAATAATTAATTAATTAATAATAATAAATAAATAAATAAAAATCAATAATAATTAATATAAATCCCTATAAATATTAATTATAATATAATGAATGAGTAATAATAGTTCTAATAGTAATATACAGAAATATAAAAATACACCCGGTGTAAATGAATAACTATGAAGTTGTATAATTAATTGTGAAATAAAAGTATTTATGTAGATATGTAGTATATTTAGGATATATAGAGGACATAGAGGGATATTGAAATATATAGTTATATAATAATAAACAATAATTAATAAAATCAAGGTAATTTTATTTTTTTAAGACATACCTTTTTTTTAAAAAAAAAAAAAAAAAACTCAATAATCATCTTTATCTTTCTCAAAAATAACTATTTACTAATATAACAATAAAAAAAAAAAAAAAAAAAAAAAAAAAAAAACAATGACAAAAATTGGATAATAATAATAATAAAAGAAAATAAAAAAAAAAAAAAGATAATGATAATATACTTTACCAGTTAACCTTAACCACCATCTACCGAAAACCATAAAACCTTTGTTCAGGAAAAATCCGGAAAAAGGTCAAAGGGCGGGTATTCGAACCAGGAGCCTTAATGCTCTAAGACACAACATTATTTATTTATTGGTTAAAAAAAAATATATAATGCGGTAATTAATTATAAATATTTTAAGCCACATTGCGAAATGCACACTTGCGAAATGATATACCTTCTTATAAAATAGAATAATTTTATATATACACATATTCTTCAGTAAACCAATTTATTCATTATAGAATAACTAGGTTTAAGGGGGAATGTTAGAATTGGTGAAATGTATGAAGAATAAGCTTTAAATGTAATGAAACATATGGTAATATAAATAATAGATAGGCCACAATGTATAAATATAAATGCATTTAATTTAGAATAATTAAGTTTATAAAAACTCTTTATCATAAAGTATATTAATAAAATTGACATAATTAAAAAACCAAAAATTCCTGACTCTTAATAATAATAATATTAACAATAATAATTATAATAATAAAAATGATAATAATAATAATAATAATTATAATAATAAAAATGATAATAATAATAAAAATGATAATAATAATAATAATAAAAATAAAAATAATAATAATAATAATAATAATAATAATAATAATAATAATAATAATAATAATAATAATAATGATAATAATAAATGATAATAATAATAAAAATGATAATAATAATAATAAAAATAAAATTTTATTTCTTTATACAGCTTTCATTTTTCATCATCTGAATCTGTTCATTCATCTGTTTTTCTCTAAAAAAAAAAAAAATGATTTATTTAATGCGAATGTTATGATCTTCTTCTTCTTCATTTTTTTCTTTCTTTATTTTATTGATAATTTTTTTTTTCTTTTCCCCTTTTTGATTGTTCTTTTTTTTTTTTTTTTTTTTTTATTTTATTTTATTTTTATTTTTATCAATTTTTGTCATTTTTTGTTAAGTCAATCCATTTATTATAATGAATTTGAAATGAATGAAAAAACAAATAAATTGAATGTTTTAAGTACTGCTGTTTCCCCCCTATCAATTTGTAAATCTAAAGAATTTGAGAAATAAAAAAAAAAAAAAAAAAATGATGTAAAAAAAAATGATGTACCAAGTGAACCTAATGAACTTTCTTTGAAATTGAAGGTATAAAGCTTCACTTCACGGATGATTAGTATTGATTTTGAAGTGATGTCAAGAACACGGATAATTCGGTAAGTCAGAAGAATATCCTAAGAAAAATACACATGGTTTTTGTATTATTTTCAAAATTTCCTTGTTGGTATATATTTTATTTTATTTTATTTTTTTTTTTTTATTAAAATTTAACTCTATTATATTACTTCACTATTTATTTTATTTTATTTTATTTTTATTAATACTTTACTCTTTTATATTACTTCACTATTTTTTTTTTTTTTTAAAAAAAAAAAAATTAATAATATATATATATATATATATCATAATTATATATAACACAATATTATAATTATAATTATTTATTATTTAAATAATTATAAAATATATGATATTCAAAAAATATATATATATATTTTAATTAAAAAACTGTAAAAGTAGGATAAGGAATAAATGATGATGATGATGATGATGATAATGATGATAAGGTATATCAAAAATAGGATAGATTGTAATTTGACTAAAAACAAAAAAAAAAAAAAAAAAAAAAAAAAAAAAAAAAAAATATATATATATATATTCAGTGTATTTATTATTTATAAGACTCTAATTCTCTTAACAAATCATTATGATGAATATACTAAAACTTTTTTTTTTTTTTTTTTGGAAAAAGTATCTTTATTTGAATTTTTTTTATAAGGAAATAAAGATACAGTAGAAGAAGTAGATATATAAAATTATCACTTGAATTTTGGTTATAATCTATTAATTTCTCAAAATTTTCATTAGTAGATTTCATTTATATTTATTTTTTTAACTAAATAAAGTAAATATATAAACAAATGATAAGTAAAATCATACATAATTTATAACTTTATTTTTATTCTATTATTTTTAAAAAATCTTATAAATATATATATATACATATATATTAACTATAAATAAAATTAAAATATATATATATATATATATATATATATATATCTACTTAAAATCTAATGTCAAAAAAAAAAAAATATATATATATATATATATAAATAGATATATATAAATTATTTGCAATACTAATTTTTATTTATTTTAAATACATATTTATAATACATTCATTTAAAAAAAAAAACAGATATATATATATATATGAATATGAATATTATTATTATATTATTATAGTTGCTATATTTTTATTATTATTACTATTATTTGGTTTACCTTTCTTTTGTTATTAACTATTTTTTTTTTTTTTTTTTTTTTTTTTTTTTTAATTTCATTTGGATTTTACATTGAAGACTGAATAAAGATAAATTAAAAAATAAAAGGAAAATAAAAAAAAACTTTTTTTTTTTCTTTCTTTTTTTTTTTTTTTTCTTTTTCTTTTATTCTTAAATTTTGTTTAAATTTAATCACCAAGATCTGGGAATAAGTTTTTACCGAACATTTGACCTAAACCAGTTCTTTGTCTGAAAGTAATACCGTTCACCTTATCAAAATCTTCCTGACTAAGTTCAACAATTTGGAAATTTTCTTTTATTCTCGATGGAGTTACAGATTTTGGAATGACTTTTAAATATTTAATTAATATATATATATATATATATATAAAGGAGTATGATATGATGAAGATAAAAATTAATAATATATTTAGTTAATTTTATATTATATATATTAATTAATAATATAAAAATATACAATATATTATTATCATATATAATAATAATGACAAAAAATTAAAAAAAAAAAAAAAAATAAAAAATAAAAAATAAAAAAGTAACTATATATATATTACTATATACTATTTATATATATATATATATATATATATTTTTTTTTTTTTTTTTTTTTTTTTTTTTTTTTTTTTTTAGTTATATTAAAAAAAAAAGTTTTAATTTTTATCTATTAATTAATCTTTACCAACAACATTTCTTTGGGCATTCCAAGAAAGAACTACTTGAGCAGGAGTTAAATGATTCTTTTCAGCGACTTCCTTGATAATTGGATCAACAAGAACCTTTGGATTTGTTCTTGGACCAAGTGGACAGTAAGCAGTAACTTGAATATCATTATCATGACAAAACTTGACTAATTTATGTTGTGGAAGATATGGATGATTTTCAACCTTTAAAAATAATTTAAAATAGCAATAATAAATAAATAAATAAATAAAAATAAAAATATTATAAACAATAAATATGAATCAAATGAAATAATAATCAATAATTATGGTATAATTTAAATAAATAAAAATTTATCATGAAATTATGTCTTTTTCTTTTTTTTTTTTTTTTTTTTTTTTTTTTTTTTTTTTTTTAGAATAACATCTTTATATATATAATCCTAAAATAAATGAATTACTTGATTCATAACTGGTTTAACTTCAGCCTTGTTTAATAAGTCTTGTAATTTTTCAATATTGAAATTTGAAACACCAATAGACTTTGCCTTACCAGCTTTATATAATTCCTTTTATTTATATTTATATTTATATTTATATTTATATTAATATTTATATTAATATTATTAAAATATATTAATATTTTTTTATTATTAATTAAAGTAATTATTTATTTATATTTTATCATTATTAATAACAGCAATTATTATAATATTTTTAGATAAAGTCAATATAAAATGCATATTTTATTATAATATCATTATATATTTATTTATTTACTTATTTATTTATTTATTAATTTATTTATTAATGAATTAATTAATTATACGAAAATATTATTAGCTTTATTGACTTACTTCCATCTTTTTCCAAGTATCAATAATTGGAACGTCTTCCAAAGCACCACCGAAAATTGGACCATTAGGATCTTGAGCTGCTGGCCAATGAATTAAATAAAGATCGACATAATCTAAACCTAAATCCTAAAACATTCAAAAAATAATATAAATTTTTAAATGTACATATATAAAATAAAATAAATATAAATATAAATAGGAAAAAATTAAATATATATATTAATTATACAATGAATAAAATTTTAATACAGTATATAATAAATAAATAAATAAATAAATAAAAATATATATATATATATATAATAATAAAAATGATTTGAAATTAAAAAATAATAAATGTATAATATTAATAATTATTAAAACATGACAAATAAAAATAATAATTAGAATTAAAATAAAAATTTAAATATAGAATATATATAATATTTCTTATAATAAATATTCTTCTTTTGTTTTGTTTTGTTATATATATATATAAATATATTTTTTTTTTTTGTTTGTTTGTTTGCTTTTTGTTTTTTTACTTATTATTATTATTATTATTATTATTATTATTATTATTATTATTATTATTATTATCATTTTGTCTGTTTGCTTTTTTTTTTTTTTTTTTTTTTTTTTTTTTTTTTACTTATTATCTTATCTTACATTTAAGGTTTTTTCAATACCCTTGGCAACTAATTCTGGACGATGGTAAGTATTCCATAATTTAGAAGTAATGAAAAGATCTTCCCGTTTAACAATTCCTTCTTGAATGGCTTCTTTAATAGCTTGTCCAACCTCTTTTTCATTGTTATCTTTTATTTAAAATATAATTTATATATATAAATTAAAATAAATATTTTTTAAAAAAAAAAATAAAAATACATATATATATATGTATTTTAATAATTATTAATTAAATTTATAAAAAAAAAAATAGTAATAATAACAATAATAAAAGGTTTCATTAATTTCAAAATATATATATATATATATACTTACAACATAAGGCACAGTCAATATGTCTATATCCTAACTTTAATGCTGTTTTAACAGCATCAGTTACTTCATTTGGTTTAGATAAGACTATATATATAATGGTTTTATTAATAAATATTTAGTAAATTTATTTTATTTATTTAAATATTAAATATAATAATATAATAAATATTAAATAAATAATGATATATATATATATATAATTACAAGTTCCTAAACCGATAATTGGCATTTTTATGCCATTGTTTAAAGTAATAACTTTTCTGTTCATTTTGTTAGTTTTAAATTTTAATATTTTTTATTAAAAGAATAATATATATTTATATTTTTTATATATATATTTTCTTTTCTTTTTGCAATTATTTATTTCTTCATAAATAATATGGCAAAAATAAAAAAAAATTAAAATAAAAAAAATAGAAATAGAAATTTATTTATATACCATATTATTAATTAATAGAATGAGATATTATGTGTATAAACTTAAATATAGACTTATAATATGTTTAATGTATGATTTAACCCAGAGAATTCATTCTATCATTTATTATTTAATAATTATTTTTATATGGTATATATAAATATATATATTCTTTTTATATGTATTAATATACTTTAATTTTAAATCTATATATGTATATTTATTGTAATTATTAGTTTACAATTTCATTTCTCCTGTTTTTAAATAATGATTCGAATGTAAATTTTGATACTATTATTAATTTACACTAACCATTCAACACGTATTAATAATATTAATAATAACTTTTATATACATATACCTATATATATTGAATATTTTTATGATATAAAATATATTATTATATTTTATATCTTTTATTTATTTCATTCACTACCCTCAATGCTACATATAATAATTATTCATAGATATACATACAGTGTATATAATTAAATTTATATTGCTTCATTCATACATCCTATTCTTTTCTCTTTTTTTTTTTTTTTTTATTTCTTTTAATTTTCTTCTTCTTTAAAGTTGATTATTATTGCGGAATTTTTCCGTTTTGTTCACTTTTTTTTTTAGTAAATATTAAATGTCAAATTAAAAAATTTTAATTAATTATTTAATTTATACATTTATGTCAAGAAAAAAAAAAGAATTTATATAATAAAATAAATCATTAATAAATGAATAATCAAAATAAATAAATAAATAATAAATAAATTTTATTTTATAATAAATTATTTATTATTTACTAATTATTATTATTAAGAAATGAAATCATCCATTCCTTTTATTTGTTATCTAATCTCGAACCATTAAATTTTTAAATTTTTATTAAAATTGTTTATTTATTATCCCATTTTCATTATTGATTTATTCCATTATTAACTATTTATTATTTATTATTTATTTAATTATTATTCCATTATTTATTATTCATTATTTATTATTATTTATTATTTAATTATTTAATTATTTATTTATTATTATTTATTATTAAATATTAATTAATTATGTATATTTAAGTATAGACAAGTTAATTTATATATTTTCATATTCAATAGTATAAAAACTATCAAACTTAGTACCATAGCATTAAATAAAGATTATTATAGGAATAATTAAGTATTTCTTTTTTTTTAAAGACAATGACAAATAATTTAGTAAAATTTTAATATATTATTCAAATAAATATTATTACTATATTTAAATATTTATAAAGTTTCCAAAAAAAAAAAAAAATTTTTTTTTCAAAATAAATAAAAACTATTATATGGCCAATATTTAATTACAGCAATAACAATTTTACATAAAATATATATTAAATATATGTTTATAGGAATATTATAATATATGTTTATAGGAATATTATAATATATATATATATAAAAGGAGAAAAAGATCTATTTAAATTTAAAATTTATTGGCTATATATATATATTTTCTTATTATTTATTATATTTAAAATATAAAATTTATTATACATTCATTTTATAGCTTTTTTTTTTTTTTTTTTAAAGATTTATTTTTTTTTTTGATTTTTTTTTTTCTTTATTTTGCTTTGATTTCTTTTTTTTTTTTTTTTTTTCCATTATATTTAATGATTTTGGAATTGTTAAGTCCTTATTTTGTAACTTTTTTTTATTTATTTATTTATTTAAAAGTCACCATCATCTGGGAATAAACTTCTATCAGCACTTTTTCCTAAAATAGTTCTTTGTCTAGTAGTAATACTATTTATTTTATCAAAATCTTCCTTACTAAGTTCAACGGTATGTAAGTTTTCTTCAATTCTAGATGGAGTAACAGATTTTGGAATGACTTTTTTTTTTTTTTTTTTTTTTTTTTTTTTTTCATTATTAGATAATAATTAGTAATATTATTAAAATGATAAATAAATTATATTTTTATATATAATATATAATATAACAATATTATTATAAAAAATAATAATATATATATATTTATTAATAATTATATATATATATTAATACATTATTTTTATTTTCTATTTAATAATTACCAATAACATTTCTTTGAATATTCCATGAAAGAATAACTTGAGCAGGTGTTAAATTATTCTTTTTAGCAATTTCAGTAATAATTGGATCTTCAAGAACTCTTGGATCGGTTTTTCTTCCAAGTGGACAATAAGCTGTAACTTGAAGACCATTATCATGACAGAATTTGACTAACTTATGTTGTGGAAGATATGGATGATTTTCAACCTTTATATTTATAAAATTATAAAATTATATTATTAAATAATACAGAATATATTAATAATTAATATTGATTTATTTCTTATAATGTTTTTTATGGCAATTTTTTTTTTTTTTTTTTTTTTTTTTTAACTTTAAAATATATATATTTATATATATATATATATATATATAAATAGTAATATTAATAATAACTTACTTGATCCATAACAGGTTTAATTTCAGCCTTTTCTAATAAATCCTTTAATCTATCAATATTGAAGTTAGAGACACCAATGGATTTTGCCTTACCAGCTTTATATAATTCCTAATTTTTATTTTATATTTATTTATTTTTTTTTTTTTTTTAATTATAAAATTATTTTATTATTATTAATTATAATCAAAATATTAATACTTTTTTCATTTTTTAACATTGAAATATATATATATATATTCTATAAATAGAGTGTTTATAAAATTTACTATAAATAATTATAACTTTCATTTATTATCATTAATAAACTTACTTCCATTTTTCTCCAAGTATCAATAATTGGAACATCTTCGATTGGTCCATCGAAAAGAGGACCATTAGGATCTTGAGCAGTTGGCCAATGAATTAAATAAAGATCAACATAATCTAAGCCTAAATTCTAAATTTAAAATAAAATTTAATAAAAAAAAATTTATAAATTATATATATTATTAATTTTTAATGAATAATTATATAAATTATTTAAAAAAAAAAAAAAAAAAAAAAAAAATTAAAAATAAAAATAAACATAAATATATATGTATAAAAAAAAGATAATAATAAATAAATAAATAAATAAATAAATAAACTATTTAATTATAAATAAAATATTTTTGATATTCAATGAATTACATTTAAAGATTCTTCAATACCCTTGGCAACTAATTCTGGACGGTGAAAAGTATTCCATAATTTAGTAGTAACAAAAATATCTTCACGTTTAACAATTCCTTCTTGAATAGCTTCTTTAATACCTTGTCCAACCTCTTTTTCATTTTTATCTTTTTATCATGAAAATATAATTATTAATAAATTAATAAAAAAAAAAAAAAAATAAATAAATAATAAATTAATTAATTATTGCAATTTAATTCTTAATATAAATATTAATTATAAAAATATAATAATAATAATTATAATTATTTTAATAATTATATATAAAATTAATGTAAATAAATAAATTATTTCAATGAAATTACTATTACTAACTAATTTAAAAATATATAATTATATATATAAATATTATATATTTACACATGTAAGCACAATCAATATGTCTGTATCCCGCCTTTAAAGCAGTTTTAACAGCAGCTTTAACTTCATTTGGATCAGATCTATCTATAAAGATAATGAAAAAATAATAAATATTTATTAATTTTTATGTTTCAATTTAATTAATGAATAATAAACAAATAAATAATAAAAATATTATATTCTTTTTTTTTTTATTACAAGTTCCTAAACCAATAATTGGCATTTTTTTGCCATTGTTTAAAGAAAGGACTTTGCTACTACTCATCTTCTTTTACTTTTATTTTTTGTTTTATTTTGTTTTATTTCGTTTTTTTTTTTTTAGTCTTTGTTCAAAAGTACTGATATTAAAGTAAAGATATAATATACCTTAACTTTTTTTTTTTTTACCTTTATTATTATATAAAAAAAAAGAAAAAAAAAATCGTAAAAATTATTTATTTGAATTAAACATTTTTGCGGAGTTTTTCCGTAATATTCACTTTTTTTTTTTATTTTTTTTTGGTAAATATAAAAAAAAATTTTTTTTAAAAATTTAATAAATATTATATAATTTAATAATAATAACTATATCATTAATTAAATTAATTAATAATCAAATAATTAAAATTCAAATTAATATTTAAAAAATTTAATCTACTTTTTTTTTTTTTTTAATAATTATTCCTAATATTAATTAAATAAAAAGTTATTTCTGAACATTCAGTATAATAAAAATAGTTAGTAACCTTGTTTATTAGTTATATAATCTTTTTTTGGATAGTAAATTGTATAAGATCAATAATGAATAATAATATATTAAAAAAATTTTTTTGATGGCTATTAATTATTATTATGGCAATAAATTATTTATTTAAATTTTTTTTTTATTTAATAATTATAATTAATACAAAATATCAATAAGACCATGGTTCTAACAATAGAAATAATATAAAAAAAATTTTTTTTATGGAATAATACTGTGTATTTTATATATATTAAATACTTTTATAAACTTTTAATTATTCATTTTACATGCTTATATAGACATAAATGTTATATCCTTTATTTTAAAATAAAAAATATAGATAGTACGAATAAGGATATTGTTTTTGAATTATACAAAAAGAAATGACGTATATCTTAATGATTACAATTTATTATGGAAAATTATGACCATTATTTTTATTTGTCCTCTTTTCTAATAAAAGTATTTCTCTAAAAAAAAGTGTTAAACATAATAATTGTAAACTATTAGATATTATTTTAATATGAGTTTTTTTTTTTTTTTTTTTTTTGTGGATTTTTTGAATATTAAATTGATGACAACTTTATTGATGAACTATAAAAATAAAAGACCCCTAATGTCAAATATGGGTTTAAACAAATTAATATTAAATTATAAAATTACAAAATTACATTACAATTTAAAGCTTGTGAAATTGAAAATGAAGATATAGTAAACTATTTAGTTGGGTTTGGAGCTGATATAAATAAAGTAGAGCATTATGAGGAAAACTCTACTATTTATTGCATGTAGCACTGGACATGAAAATAGAGTGAAGTATTTAATAGAATATGAACTCAATACCAATAAAGAATGTAATTTTTGGTGAAATTCCATTATTTAATGAAGTTAAAAAGTGGAAATGCAGATTTAGTGTAATATTTAATAACATTTGAAGTTGATATAAATATTGAAGATAAATATAAACAGACAGTATTATTTAATACCTGTCAAAATAGAAATGAAAAATTAGTAAAATGTAAAGCAGATATAGAAAAGGAAGATTGTATTTCAATTTTCTTTTCTTTTTTCTTTTTTTTTTAGATTAGGAAAAGAATATACTTCCATTGCTTCGTTTATTAATTATTAAAATATTAATATATTATATACATTTGTAAATGAAGAAATACATTATGAATATATTAAAGATAAAGATTAAAAAAAAAAAAAAAAAGAAAATTAAAATTAAACTTTGATAAAAAATAAAGTTTAGGTAATACAATTAAAGCTAAGAGAAATTTTAAAAAATAATTTTTGGTATTTTAAAATGAATCAAGATTATTTCTACCAAAAAAAAATATATTTAATAAAATAAAGCAGAGAAGTTAACATCTGGTAAAGTAGATAGTGTAATGACAACTAAAACTTTCCCTTAAACTAAGAGAAATATTATCAGGAGATAGAATTTAGAATTTCCATATAGATTAATTGTGTAAAGAACAATAATTACCATTTATGTTAAATGAACTAGAAGGATTAATAATAGAGTTTCTTCTATTGCTATTATTATGTATTTTTTTTTTTATTATATAATAATTAAAAAAAAATTAATAATAGAGTTTCTTCTATTGCTATTATTATGTATTTTTTTTTTTTTTTTTAGATATAATAATTTAAAAAAAAAAAAAAAAAAAAAAAAAAAAAAAAAAAAAAAGAATAATAAAAATTATTTCAAAATTTATTGGTTATATATTTTTTAATTTATAATTAAAAAAAAAATGAATGATCCATTTTTTTTTTTAAATTGAACAATCTCATATCAAAAAAATATTTTACTATCAAAATTCAAAAATTTTATAATTATTACAAATACTTATTTATAGTACAATTTAGTTATATTTAATGAAATTGAATGAACACTTTTTCGTTTATATAACTTATTTTTTTTTATAAAAAAATAACATATTAAATATAAATTTAAAAGAATAGAATAAACAAATAACAAATTAATATAATGTTAATATTTACAATTTTTTTTTTTTTTAATTATTATACATTTATTTGCATTTTTTATTATTCTTAATATTTTTTTTGTATACTACATTTTATACAATTTTTTTAGTTGAGAAAAATCATTATTGTTTCTCTTGTATTTCTCTCTTTTATATATGTACTGTTTATTATTTTCATTACATATATCTTTGATCTTAAAAATGATTTTATTACCATTTTTAATCTTTTTGTTCATTTTATGTAAAAATAATAGTATTAGTATATTACTTTATTCATTTTTATTCAAAATATTTCCAATTTTTTTTTTTTCATTTATTAATATTATTATTTTTTTAATTTTTTGTTTGGTTTCACTCCCTTTCTAGTTCTTTATCTAATTTAAAAATCACCAAGATCATTGAAAATATTTAAAACCTTGAAACGTGGTGGATAAACACATCTGTATCTATAAGTAATACCATTAATTTTTTCAATATCTTCTTGATTAAGTTCAGCGATATGGAAATTTTCTTCAATTCTAGATGGAGTAACAGATTTTGGAATAACTTTTGTATTAATATATTAAAATAATAGTTTTAATTTATTGATATTAATTTAAGAAAAAAATAAAAAAAAAAAAAAAAAAAAAAATATTAATATTATTTTATATAGAAAAAAATAGTTTATAATTAATATATCTATAAGTATTTTTTTTAATTTTTTTTTTTAAAAAAAAAAAAATTATATTTATATAACAATAGTGATAAATAATAATTATTATAATTCATTATTCATTTATTCCTTTATTCGATTATTCATCATTATTTTCATAAATAATTACCAATAACATTTCTTTGAGCATTCCATGAAAGAATAACTTGAGTTGGGGTCATATTGTGTTTAGCGGCAATTTCCTTAATAATTGGATCATCAGAAACCTTTGGTTCAGTCTTTTGACCAAGTGGACTATAAGCGGTAACTTGTACACCATGATCTTGACAGAATTTGACTACCTTATGTTGTGGAAGGAATGGATGAAGTTCAATCTTTTATAAATATATATATATATATTATGTATATTTAATGAAATTAAAAGTAATAATAAAAGTATTTAAATATATTATATAAAAAAAAAAAAATATTATTAATAAAGCTATTAATATGTTTATGAATTATATACATATTTTATATGTATGAAATGTTATGTACTAGAACTATATTAATATTATCATATCATTATATCATTATTCTATATAATATTTATTGTATTTTTTATTATTTATTATTATTATTAATTATCCTATCTTTTATTATTATTATTATTATTATTATTATTATTATTATTATTATTATTATTATTATTATTATTATTATTATTATTATTAATTTGCCTATCTTTTTTTTTTTTTTTTTTTTTTTTTTTTTTTTTTTTATTTATTGTTATTATTATTATTATTAAAATTTTAAATATTTATTAACTATTTATAAATATTTATAATATTAATTAAATAATTTATTATTATTTACTTGGTTCATAGCAGGCTTAATTTCAGCCTTATCTAAAATTTCTTGTAATCTTGGAATATCAAAGTTAGAAACACCGATAGCCTTAGCCTTACCAGCCTTGTATAATTTCTATATATAATTATTATTTATTTATTTATTTTAAAATATATATAATGTGATTAATATTTTATTATTTATATTTAAAAAATAAAAATATATATATATATATAATAATAATAATAAAGAATTAAATTATTTATTTTAATATTTAATTCATTAATATAAAATTTAATTATTATTTTTTTTTTTTTTTTTTTTTTTTTTTTAATTTATATTTATGTTTACATATATATACTTACTTCCATTTCTCTCCAAGTATCAATAAGTGGAATATCTTCGAATTTGTCACCGAATTTTGGACCATCAGCATCTTGGGAAACTGGCCAATGCATTAAATAAAGATCAACATAGTCTAATTGTAAATCCTAATAATATTTATATAATTAATTTAAATATATATATTCAATTTATTTATTAATAAACAATTTATATATAATAATAAATATTATTATTATTATTATTATTTTCAAAATTTCTTTTTTTTTTTTTAAATTCACTTTTTTTTTTTAAAAAAAAAAAAAAAACTTTCAACTTACATTTAAAGTACTTTCAAGACCCTTAGCAACTAATTCTGGACGATGAAAAGTATTCCATAATTTAGAAGTAACAAAGATATCTTCACGTTTAATACCTTCTTCCTTCATAGCTTCATTAATACCTTGACCAACTTCCTTTTCATTACCATCTTTTTATTATTGAATATATGTTACATATATATTATGAATATTTATATTAATAAATTCTATTAATATTTCTATAGAGCATTTAGCTCTTGTTATTTATTACCATAAGTATATATATTTATGTTTTATTAAATAAAAAAAAAAAAAAATAGTGTATATATCTATATAAATATATAAATATATAAAAAATAAAATAGAATAAAAAAATATTTACAACACCAAGCGCCATCAATATGTCTGTAACCTAATTTAAGAGCAGTCTTGACAGCACTAGCAACCTTTTCTGGTTCGGATAAGACTTTATTTATTTATACATATATTAATATTTATTTTAAATATATAGCATTAATATTATTTATTTTAAATTAATTATTTATATATTTGCCTTCAAAATATTATAAATATCATATAAATAAAAATTTATATATTTATATAATAATATATATTATTAAATATTATAATAAATAATGCTTACAAGTTCCTAAACCAATAATTGGCATTTTCTTTCCAGTATTTAAAGTTAAAGTTCTTTGGTTCATTTTTTTTATTTATTTTTTATTATTATTTATAAAATAAAAGAATAAAAATATACTTTTTTTTTTATTAAAACTAAAAAGTAAAAATGAAAATGAAAAGGTCTAAATCAATTATTTTTATACATAAAAAAGGATACACAAAAAAATTAAATTTATAATTATTTAATATATTAATTAATTAATAAAAAAAAATAAAAAAAAAAAAAAATTTATATATATCTATTTATATATAATAATTTTAAATTAAAGAGTTGAGATAAAAAAAAAAATTTTTTTATATATTTAAAGTTTATTAATTATATTATTATTATTAATTTTTTTTATTAAATCTACTAGAATAAGTAAAAATTTAATAATAAATAATAAATAATTGAATAATAAATAATAAATAATTGAATAATAAATAATGGAATAATAAATAATAAATAATGGAATAATAAATAATAAATAATAAATAATAAATAATTGAATAATAAATAATAAATAATAAATAATAAATAATAAATAATTGAATAATAAATAATAAGTAATAAATAATAAATAATAAATAATAAATAATAAATAATAAATAATAAATAATAAATAATAAATAATAAATAATAAATAATAAATAATAAATAATAAATAATAAATAATAAATAATAAATTAAATGATAAATAATAAATAATAAATAATAAATAATTGAATAATAAATAATAAATAATAAATAATAAATAATAAATAATTGAATAATAAATAATAATAAATAAATAAATAATAAATAATAAATAATTGAATAATAAATAAATATTAAATAATAAATAATAAATAATAAATAATAATAAATAAATAAATAATAAATAATAAATAATAAATAATAAATAATAAATAATAAATAATAAATAATAAATAATAATAAATAAATAAATAATAAATAATAAATAATAATAAATAAATAATAAATAATAAATAATAAATAATAAATAATAAATAATAAATAATAAATAATAAAAAGAGTATTTATTAATAAATAATAAATAATAAATAATAAATAATAAATAATGGAATAATAAATAATAAATAATAAATAATAAATAATAAATAATAAATAATAAATAATAAATAATGGAATAATAAATAATAAATAATAAATAATAAATAATAAATAATAAATAATAAATAATAAATAATAAACAATGAAATAATAAATAATAAATAATAAATAATAATAAATAATAAATAATAATTAATGATTAATAAATAATAAATAATAAATAATAAATAATAAATAATAAATATAAATAATAAATAATAAATAATAAATAATAAATAATAAATAATAAATAATAAATAATAAATAATAAATGAATAATAATAAATGAATAAATAATAAATAATAAAATGAAAAAGCATGAGATTTTTATTTATATATACATATTCATATAATAATTGTGATTATGATTATGATTATATATAGTTATTACATAAGAATAATGAATATATATAGTGAAATTTTTAAAATGATAACTTTTTTTAAATAGATGTATATAAATATATAGTTATATAATTAGATTGTTAATAATTACCAATAATTAATAATTATTATAAAGTATATATAAATTTAAATTCATTTTTCTTTATTTCTTTTATTATTTCATGTTCTTTTTTTTTTTTTTTTTTTTTTTTTCTCTTTTCTTTTATTTATCATATCCAATTTTATTTCTTATTTTTTTTTTTTGTTTTTTTTTTTTGTTTTTTTTTGTTTTTTAGTTATATTAAATATGGGAAATTTTTTTAATTTTTTTAATTTTTTATTATTTTTTTTTTAATTTTTTTTATATTTAATATTGCATCATTACCAAATAAGGAAAAATGAAAGGAAAATTAAAATAGAAAAAAAAAAATTTTTTTTTTCTTATAATTCAAACTAAATTTAATTTTATTAATTGTTAATACATTACAATACATTACAATACTTTTTTTTTTTTTTTTTTTAATTCCGGTGTGTACCGTCCTATGCCCCCCTCAAGACATGGGAATATTAAGGTAGTCACAACACTTCCCACTGGACAGCCTTACTGTTTATTCAGCATTGGCGATTATAATACATTGTTGAAATAAATTAGCCAACTTTTCAATTTTTTTTTTTAATTTTTTTTTAATTTTTGATGGTGACTCCATCATGCATCAAAACATTATGAAAAAGAAATTCAAACCAAAAAGTAATGTGATGAAAAAAAATTATATATTTATATATATAGTTATTGATATAGAAATACTTTTGAAATATATTTTTATTTTAATTTTTATCTTTATTATAATTATTATTCAAGTGGTACTCTAATCTATTTGTTATAACCTATCTATTATTTTTTTTATAAGTTGGCTTTATTATTTCTTAATTAATTGTTAAATGTATTATCATCCCTAGAAGTAATTCCACAATTTTATTTAAGATAGAATTATCTTCTTTATTTCTACTATCATAAACTTTACAAAAAAACTTTATCTTTTTATTTTTGTATTACTTTATACAAATTAAAAAGAAAAAATTTTTTTATTTTATTTTTTTAAAAAATTAATCCTAAAAAAATAAAAAATATTAATAATTATGGTTTTAATAATTTCAATATAATTAAAAAAATATTTAAAACTTTAAATATTAGAATTATTCCGTAAAATATTATAAAATAATAAAATAAAATAAGATAAAATTAAAATAAAATAAATAATTGAAATATGAATATAAAGTATAGATTGAATAAAATAAAATAAAATGGTTATTATTATTATTTATCATTTTTGATTTCATTATTACTATTATTTTTATCGTAGTATTACTACAATTATCAGCATTTTAATATCTTTATATAAATAATTATTTACAATAATTATTATTATTATTAATATCATATTATTTACATTTTATATAGATACTATTATAATTATAATTTTCATTATTATTATTATTATTTTTATATCAGTATTACCATAATTATCTTTAATATTATTATTATCATTATTATTAGGGTTACTAAATTATTATTATTACGATTATTATTATATTAGTATTATTAAATTATCATTATTATTATTATATCAGTGCTATCATAATTATTGTTTTTATTTTATTATTATTAGTTTTATTGTTATTATTATTTCTATTTATTATTATTATTACTATACATTAACATGTACCATTATTTATTATTTACTATTATTTGTAATTTTAAAATTAATAATTTCTATAATTATATTCTTTAATAATAAAAACAGAAGAACTTCTGAAATAAAAAAAATATTAATGATAATAACAATACTTTAATTAACTAATTAAATATATATATACTATTAGATAAAAAGGTTTTATATAATTAATAACCTATATATATTTTTTCACTAATTTTTTTATCTAATCAATCATTCATAAAAATATATAAGTAATAAATTTAAAAAATAAAAAAAAAAAAAAAAAATGCTTTGTATATGTACATATTTAATGAATTATTTAAAAAGAAATAAAAAAAATAAAAGTAAGATAAAATAATAAAAACAAAAACATTAACAACAACAGTAAATAAAAAAAAATATATATATATATATATATTTATATATAATTTTATATATCTATATATATTAAATGTAGAGTAAAAAGTTCATAAAAAAAAAGAAAAAAAAATTTACATCGTCAGCTGCAGGGTTTGAACCTGCGCGGGCAGAGCCCACCAGATTTCAAGTCTGACTCCTTAACCACTCGGACAAACTGACAACGATGTCTTTTAGCTGATAAGAATGTATTAAATAATGCATTCTTAATTAAATCTACGATTTATTTCTAATACATTATGTGTACATTATTATTTTTGTACTTTAATAAATTTTTAAATCCAAAGATCAAAAATTAAATCAAAAATTATATTAAACTTTATATTTTTATATTAAATCTTATATTAATAGTAATATTTTTATATATTTAAAACTTATATTAGCAATATTAATAATGAGTCTTATTTTTTTTTTATATTAATAATGAAAATTTGTATTAATAATATTTTTATATATTGATAATTAAAAATTTATATATTATATTTTAACTTTTATTATAAAATTTTATATCGAAATGTTTTATTTTATATTGAAAAATATTTTATTTTATTAAAAACCTTTATATTAGAATAGTATTTTTATTTTTATTTGAATATTTTAACAGATTGTAATAAAAATTATAGCCAATTAAATAAATTCTTATTAGTAATATTTTAGATATTTTTAAATAAATAAATAAAAAAAAAAAAAAAAAAAAAAAAAAAAAAAAAAAAAAAAAAAAAAAAAAAATGTTTTATTAATATTATAAATGTATTTTATTTATATTGTTATAATTAAATTTTATATAATTAATTATAAAAATCAATTTAAATTTAATAGTTTTTAAAAAAAAAAAAAAATAAATAAAATGTAATTTAGTGGCAAGAACAACTTTTATGCCTTGAAAAAAAGTATAAATAGTTGTAAATTTTGCTACTAATTTTTAAAGATCATCAAATAAAATAAAATAAAATAAAATAAAATAAAATAAATTTATAAATAAAAATAATAAATAAAAAAATAAAATTTGTGTTTCTTACTTTATTTTTATTTAATTCTCTAAAACCTTAACATTTATATGGTGGAGATATCGGGGAATTAAATAGAAATAATAGTAAATAACATAGATTTTTTTTAATTTTTTTTATTTTATATTGATAAACAAGTAAGTCGTTAATCCTTTGATTAACCTATGGCGCTTGTTTGATATATATATATAAAAAAAAAAAAATTTTTTTTAAATAAGTAAAATTAAGATTCTAAAAAAACAAATTTTGTAAAATTATAACAAGGAGCGGATAGAGCTCATACACAGTGTATTCTCAGATAGCAACAAATTAACTCTATTCATAGTAGGTTATTGAATAGTAGTTAATTTGGAGATTAATTGGAAAGTAGACGAAGGTATTTGGTTACCGACCCGGTAATAATAGTTCAGCCTTCAACGTTTCAACACACGAAGGTGCGGGTACTTTCCAAGCACTGGCGAATAAGGAGCTTACGTCACCGAAGGCGTAAGATTGTTTTTTTTATATATATTTTTTTTTACTTTTCTTTGTGCTAGTTATAAGGCACTTTATTATATAAAGTATCAGACTTTGGCTAACTTCGCCATTTAAATTTTTTTTATTTTTTTTTATTACTGATACTTTATTTGTTTAATAATTCCTGTAAAAGAATCTTAATTTACTTTGAAAATATTGTGTTTTTAGTTAATTTTTATTAGTTAATAAAAATATTATTGAATACTTTTAAAATTTTTTTTATTCCGTACATAGATTATCGGATTAAGTTTATCCTACATAGTAATTGGGCTAGTGGGCTCTGAACTGCTATATTTTATATTGAATATAGTAATCGTGGCACACGCGTGGCATGACACCATTAGGTAAGCTGCACGTCAGACAGTGTGTACTATCAGATTGTACGACAATAAAGATTATTTTTTTTTGTATTTAATAATTATAATTAATTAATAATTTTATTAGCTATAACAATACAATATTTATCGTTTAAAAAGAAAAATTTTTGAAAGGTGAAAATAACAAATAAAACTTTGCTTCTAAATTTATTACTACAAATATACTAAATTACAAAATTCAAGTGGTCGATAAAGATTTCGAACTTAAAATTATTCCATTAAGTTGTCGATAAAGATTTCGAACTTAAAATTATTCCATTAAGTTGTCGATAAAGATTTCGAACTTAAAATTATTCTATTAAGTTGTCGATAAAGATTTCGAACTTAAAATTATTCTATTAAGTTGTCGATAAAGATTTCGAACTTAAAATTATTCTATTAAGTTGTCGATAAAGACTTCGAACTTAAAATTATTCTATTAAGTTGTCGATAAAGATTTCGAACTTAAAATTATTCTTAATAAAGTAGTCGAAAAGAACCTCGTGCTTTATAATTTCTACTAAGTTGTCGATAAGGATTTCGAGCTTATATCTACTAAAGAAAGCAAATAAAATTATTATTTTCAAAAGTTACTAAAATATATTGTTTTAAAAATTGATTCGATATTAAATTACCTATTAAATTACATTTTGAAAGTTGGATTTCCCAAATTTATTTGTATTTAATCACCTCATATTTAGACAAAATGTCCAAAGAAACAACTTTGAGCTTTAAAGAATTGAAAAAAGAATTGAGAGATATTGTGAAACTTAGCAAGGACAATTTAGATATTAAGTCCTGGGCTACTGAATTGAAACTTTGGATCAAGATACAAGGTATCACAGATCCAGAAACAATATTTAATGCTTGTTTACTTACCAGCTCTGGTGAAGTACAACGCGTTATTGAAGATTTGGGAGAAGATAGTGATGATGAAAGTGATGATTCATCAGATGAAGAAGAAGAACATGATGAAGAAGAAAATGTTGATGATGATATTAAATTTCCTTCTCTTGGAAAAATTATTTCAAGTCTTGAAAATTTTTACGGTATTAAAGAAGACCAAAATTTACTTCTTAAAGAACTTCGTGCAATGCGAATTAAAAGAAACGAAAAGATTAAGGACTTTAATGTAAGATATAGAACTTTGTACACTAAACTTGATAAAAAGAGAAGAAAGCGCATCGGTGTACTAGATTATATTGATTCTATTCAAAATAATTATGAAGCCTGGAAGAAATTATCCCTTAAAGATGATATAAGTATGGAGAAAGCTTTCAAAATTGCCGAGAAAGTAGATAGACTTTCTGTAAGGAACAATAATATTAATACCTATAATGTTAATAATTCCCAGCATAATCAAAATAATCAAAACAGTACTACTTCAAGACTTTATCCTAAAAGAAGAAACGAAACTTTCCAAACAAGTCAAACAAATAATAAACTGAAACCTCAAGATATTATAGAAGAATCAACCCAGAAAATGAGAAATTTATCTGTTAAAACTTGCTTCTTCTGTAAGGAAGAAGGTCATTACTCATACTATTGCCCTCAATTAAATAAGATTATGGAAAAAAATAAAAAAGAAATATATTCCAAAAAGTCTTTAAACTTCTAAATGGGAGCAGAAGCACTCCCAATGACAAAACAATAGCTTCATTAAATAATTTACAAAATAATACTTTTACTAAGAATACTCCAATTGATAATAATTCCTTTAATGAAGAATCTGAAGAATCTGATTTTAGTGACACAACTGAAAGTGAGGATGATATCATTATAAATGCTATAAAAAGAAAAATGAATGATAATAACAGCGAAAAAGAAGAAAATAATTCCAAGAAAGTACATAAAAGTTTAAAAGATAATCCACGTCCTTTCGCAACTCCTGCTTTAAGAAAGAAGAAAGAAAATGAGCTACATAATAAACCAAATAAAGTTTATAAAAATCAAATACTTCCTTCAATTTTAACTCAACCAAATATTAACAAAGAAAAACAAAAAGAAAAGGAATTAAGAAAAATAACAAGAGTAAGAGAAAGTAAAGAAGAAAACAACAATTATTCATCAAAAGGAAAGGAAAAAGTTGAATCTGAAGATATACTCGTAATCGATAATGAAATAGAAGATCTAGAAATGAATAAAGATAATCAACAAAATAAAACTAATACTTTGGAAAAATTAATTTCAACAAAAACTAAAGAAACTAATAATGGAAATACTCAGTTAGTAAAAAGGAATATTAAAATGATGAATAATAAAGAACCTTACAATATTATGGATGATTTAAATAATCTTAAATCCAGTATTACGATAGGTCAACTCTTGAATGCATGTCCGAAAATTCGTTCACAATTAACTCAAGGTTTAAAGTTAGAAAAGTCTAAAATAATTGGGACTGTAGACAATGTAATAGCACGAACTTTATTAGTAAATAACTATGATCATAGCTACATAAGTAAAAGTAATGAAGTAGCCGAAGAAGACTTAGCAATGGTTGATGCAAGTGTTGACGGAGTACTAGGAAAACTTTTAATTGATTCTTGTAGTAACCTAAGCATCGTTACTAAGCAGTATTTTGATAAATTACCTGGTGAATATGAAACAGTTGGAAAAAGTCGTGGAAGAATCCAACTAGCAACACAAGATGAAGAATACTCGGAAGGAATTATTGTTCGATTACCAGTAAAAATTAATAATTATGAATTTAATGCGGACTTTAGAATTATTGAGAAAGAAGACTCTTTTTATGATATGTTAATAAACTTTAAAACTCAAATCGATCATTGTTTATTTATTCATCCGACCTTAAACAGTTTATGTAAACTTTTGTCAGAAAGTGAATACGAAGAAATAGCTAAAATAAATAATCAATATTATGATGAAGAAAGTATAATTTGCACTATTAGAAAAGTTAAAGAAACGAATAATGAAAAGGAAATTATAAAGGAATTAACTCCAATGGAATTTATTGAGAGTGATGAATTTTTAAGTACCTTAAATAAAGATTATAAAGAACAAATTATTAAAATTCTCAAAGAAATGATTGACATAGTTGCCACTTCAACAGAAGAACTAACTCCTTCTAAACTTTCACCACATAAGATCCGTTTAAAAGCAAATGCAAAGCCAGTAAAATTAAGAAGTTATAGGTTAACTAAATTAAAATCAGATATCTTAAAAGAAGAACTTACAAAACTTATTAAGAAAGGATTGATAGAACCATCCTGTTCAGAATGGTCATCTCCAGTAGTACTTATTCTAAAACACAATGGAAAGTGGCGCTTGTGCATTGACTACCGAAAAGTCAATGATATGACAGAAAAAGATTCTTATTCAGTTCCATATATAGATGAAATTTTTGATAGTCTCGGAGGAGCTAAAATATTTACAACTCTTGATTTATTTTCTGGTTTTCACCAAATCTTAATGGATGAAGAAAGCGTTGAAGTAACCACTTTCACTACTAAGTTTGGAAATTATCAATTTAAGGTTATGCCTTTTGGACTTACTGGAGCTCCCTCAACCTTCCAAAGAGAAATGAATAAAATTTTATTCCCTTTTATTGGTGAATTTGTTTATGTATTTATTGATGATGTTTTGATCTATTCAAAAAGTATCGAAGAACATTTAATTCATATTAAACAAGTATTAGAAGTATTTAAAGAAAACAAGTTAAAAATTAATATTGAAAAGTGCCATTTTCTTCAAACTGAAGTTGATGTATTAGGTCACAAACTTACTACTAAAGGATTAAGTCCCATGGAAAGTAAAATAACAGCTATTAAGAAGTGGGAAGCCCCTTCATCAATTCATGAATTAAGATCATTTCTAGGAGCAATAGGGTATTATCGTGACTTTATCCCTAAATATGCTCAAATTACCTCACCTTTATGTAAATTATTGAAAAAGAATACTAAATATGAATGGAATAAAGAACAACAAGAAAGCTTTGAACTCCTAAAAGAAAAATTAATCAATGCACCTATTCTAAAATTTCCGTCATTTGACAAACCTTTTATCATTAGAACTGATGCTTCGTATAATGGAATTGGTGGAGTTCTTTTACAAAAAGAAGAAGAAACCGGTAAGGAGCATCCAATACACTTTATAAGTAGAAGTTTGAAGAAAGCTGAAAAGAATTATGGTATCACAGATTTGGAAGGAACAGCTTTATTCTACTGTATGACTAAATTTAAATCTTATATTGAAGGAAATCCATTACCTACAACTATTTACACAGATCATAAACCATTAGTTGGTTTATTTAAAAATAAAGAACCTTTGAATGCAAGGCAAACAAGATGGTGTCTAACCGCTAGTATGCTTGGAATTAATATAAAATATGAATCAGGTAAAAAGAATGTGTTAGCTGATGCTCTTTCAAGAATGAAAAGTAAGGAAGAGAGAAAGATATTATTAACAAAAATTACTAATGGAAATAATGAAGAATTATTATCTAAAGTTATAAAGGAATTTATTAATGAAAAGTTTACTGTTATTGATGGTGAAGATTACTTTATCGACAATGGAAATTATAGAAAATTAATAACGGACGAAAATGAAAGGTTTAAATTAATTTTAGAAGCTCATAATATTGGCCACGAAGGATATTACAAAACATATCAAAGACTTAAGAAAAACTTTTATTGGAATCATATGATTAAAGATATCAAAAGAATTGTTAGTAATTGTGAAAAATGCCAATTAAATCGTCCTCAACCATATCCAGAACCAACCGAAAACCATCCAACTAAAGTGGAGGGTCCCTTTGTGCATTTAGGATTAGATATTATAGGACCGTTACCAAAAACAAGAAATAATAATCAATATATTATAGTAACTGTTGATTACTTTACCAAATGGGTTGAAGCCGAACCCACTGAAAACATAACTTCCTCTGATATAATTAAATTTTTAATAAACGTTTTTGCAAGACATGGTGTACCTCAAGTTATTACTACTGATAATGGAGTCCAATTCACTTCTGATATGACTAAAATCTTTCTTGATCTTTATGATGTATATGTTAAATTTGTAGCTACTTACCACCCTGAATCAAATGGCCTTACTGAAAATCGAAATAAAGAAATTGGAAAATTACTCCGTTTATTAGGAAGGAAAAATCAAGATTGGGATGAAGTTTTACCTTCTGCTTTATGGGCACTTCGAACTACCAAAAATACAGCTACTGGACATTCTAGTTTGAATTAGTATATGGAAGAGAAGACCAACAGCCTTATGATATAGCCATAAGAACAATTGAAAATGCAGGTAAATCATATGATGAAATCTTAATGGAAAAATTTGTTCGTCATTATCAATGGACTAGAGAAGCATGCGAAAATGTGAAGAATGCTAACAAGTATTGGGCAACAAGACGAGAAGAACAAATAAGTATGAAAAAAGGAAAAGAATTAAAGGCTGGTGATCTTGTTCTTGTTAGAAACTTTAGCCGCACTAAGCTAGAACCATATTACAATGGACCATTTAAAATTTTAAAAATTCAATTCAACACGGCAACCCTAATCGATCAGAAGACTGGAAAGCAACTCGATAGGAATGTTCACTTTAAAAATTTAGTAAAGTTTAACTCCGCTTACAGAGAAGCTTGAGTCTTCGTCGGG
>JACVTC010000015.1:0-37500 GCA_016946835.1 Neocallimastix lanati (nom. inval.)
CCCTAACCCTAACCCTAACCCTAACCCTAACCCTAACCCTAACCCCTAACCCTAACCCTAACCCTAACCCTAACCCTAACCCCTAACCCCTAACCCTAACCCCTAACCCCTAACCCCTAACCCTAACCTAACCCCTAACCCCTAACCCTAACCCCTAACCCTAACCCCTAACCCCCTAACCCTAACCCTAACCCCTAACCCCTAACCCTAACCCCTAACCCTAACCCTAAACCCCTAACCCCTAGCGTTTGTTCTATTGTTTATTGTCATTATTTATTTATTTTTAAATATTGTTTAAAATAATAGTTTTATAATTATATTGTTTTTATATTTGCATCATCCCTTTGATAAAACAAAATAATAAATAAATTATTTTAAAAACAAATAAATTTTTATGAATCCGTTTTTTTATTTTATTTTATTTTATTTTATTAATATAAATAAATTATTTTAAATAAAAGAATAAATCCCTTTGTATTAAAATGTAAATTAAAAGTGGACCTATAATATTTTGTTTTATTTTATAATATTTTGTTTTATTTTTTTAATAATAAAGAAATTTAGAGTATAAATATCTTTTGTTTTTTTTTAAAATATTTTTTCCGTATTAATGAGTATTCGTTTGCAATATTCATTATATCAAAATAAAATAAAATATATTTAAATAATTCGCGCAGAATTCAGGTTTTTTAACCTGTTTTCTGGAATGTCTTTAAACTCTTCCAGTTGACACTTTTGTTAGCTGGACTCTTTTTGATTTAAACTCCGGTTCTCACTTTTGATTACTGGAATGTAATCTCTCCGGTTTCCTTTTGGAATGATTTTTTGGTTCCTTTTGGTTTTCAGGATTTCTGTTGTCTTGCTGAACTCTCCGGTTTACTCTTTGTTGGTTTGCTGGATTCTCTTTCGGTTATTCTTCTGGTTACTTGATTGGTTGTTGGATTCTCGTTTGCTTATTCTCCAGGGTACTCCTTTGATTCAGAGTTCTTGTCTTTTAGTTCTCTTGTCTATTCTTTGGGTTATTCTGGATTCTTTGGATCCCTTTTTTTGGTTCTCGGTTCTCCGACCTTACCTTCTTGGGATGTATTTTCTTTATTCTCTATGATTGTTATAATAATTAACAATACTTTTAATTAATTATTATTTATTTAATAATTAATTATTTTATTATTATAATAATCTATTTAATAAACTTATGTATAATTGTTATTATTTATATAATAACAATATTTTTTAATCAAAATTGTTTGATTATTATTTCTCATAATAATAATCTTCTATAAAATCATGTATTAATTATTATTATTTTCATAATAATAATAATTTTCTATTTTAAAATGTATTATTTATTAACTCATGTATTAATTATTATTTCTCATAATAATTATAAACTCATGTATTAATTATTATTTTTATAATAATTATAAACTCATGTATTAATTATTATTTTACAATAATAATTACTTAATATTTAAAGTTATTATTCGCTTGCTATAATTATTATTATTTTCTTAATAATAATTCTCTAGAATAGTATAGAATTCTTTGTTACAAATAGAATAGTTTAAAAATCTTAGAATAGATTTTAATATCTAAAATAAAAATCTTATTTTCTATTATTATTTGTTTAAAATAATAATAGTCGCTAGAATAGTTTAATAATTAAACTTCTTGAAAATCAATAATGATTTTTCTTAAATTATATATACATTAATAATGTATTAACTATTTTGATTAATTTTATTAAATAAAATTATAACGTTTAAAACCTAACCCTAGTTTTTGTTTAATATTTAAATTATTATTATTTAAAAAACTTTTTTTTTTTTTTTTTTTTTTTTTTTTGATTAGATTTTTATTACTATATAACCAAAAAAAAAAAAAAAAAGAAAAAAAAAAAAAAGAAAAAAAAGAAGCAAAGCAAAAAAAAAAAATATATATATATATATATATTATTTTTTTTTAAATTTATAAAATATGAAAAACTTATATAAAATTAATTACTTTTAAATCAGTTTTAAATTTTAAAAAATAATTTTAATTTAGTTTTACGAAATTATTTGAAATTATTAATTAAAAATTTATATTATATAAAATAAAAGCGTTTGTTCTATTGTTTATTGTCATTATTTATTTATTTTTAAATATTGTTTAAAATAATAGTTTTATAATTATATTGTTTTTATATTTGCATCATCCCTTTGATAAAACAAAATAATAAATAAATTATTTTAAAAACAAATAAATTTTTATGAATCCGTTTTTTTATTTTATTTTATTTTATTAATATAAATAAATTATTTTAAATAAAAGAATAAATCCCTTTGTATTAAAATGTAAATTAAAAGTGGACCTATAATATTTTGTTTTATTTTATAATATTTTGTTTTATTTTTTTAATAATAAAGAAATTTAGAGTATAAATATCTTTTGTTTTTTTTTAAAATATTTTTTCCGTATTAATGAGTATTCGTTTGCAATATTCATTATATCAAAATAAAATAAAATATATTTAAATAATTCGCGCAGAATTCAGGTTTTTTAACCTGTTTTCTGGAATGTCTTTAAACTCTTCCAGTTGACACTTTTGTTAGCTGGACTCTTTTTGATTTAAACTCCGGTTCTCACTTTTGATTACTGGAATGTAATCTCTCCGGTTTCCTTTTGGAATGATTTTTTGGTTCCTTTTGGTTTTCAGGATTTCTGTTGTCTTGCTGAACTCTCCGGTTTACTCTTTGTTGGTTTGCTGGATTCTCTTTCGGTTATTCTTCTGGTTACTTGATTGGTTGTTGGATTCTCGTTTGCTTATTCTCCAGGGTACTCCTTTGATTCAGAGTTCTTGTCTTTTAGTTCTCTTGTCTATTCTTTGGGTTATTCTGGATTCTTTGGATCCCTTTTTTTGGTTCTCGGTTCTCCGACCTTACCTTCTTGGGATGTATTTTCTTTATTCTCTATGATTGTTATAATAATTAACAATACTTTTAATTAATTATTATTTATTTAATAATTAATTATTTTATTATTATAATAATCTATTTAATAAACTTATGTATAATTGTTATTATTTATATAATAACAATATTTTTTAATCAAAATTGTTTGATTATTATTTCTCATAATAATAATCTTCTATAAAATCATGTATTAATTATTATTATTTTCATAATAATAATAATTTTCTATTTTAAAATGTATTATTTATTAACTCATGTATTAATTATTATTTCTCATAATAATTATAAACTCATGTATTAATTATTATTTTTATAATAATATTAATTCTTAAAGATTGTATTAATTATTATTTTACAATAATAATTACTTAATATTTAAAGTTATTATTCGCTTGCTATAATTATTATTATTTTCTTAATAATAATTCTCTAGAATAGTATAGAATTCTTTGTTACAAATAGAATAGTTTAAAAATCTTAGAATAGATTTTAATATCTAAAATAAAAATCTTATTTTCTATTATTATTTGTTTAAAATAATAATAGTCGCTAGAATAGTTTAATAATTAAACTTCTTGAAAATCAATAATGATTTTTCTTAAATTATATATACATTAATAATGTATTAACTATTTTGATTAATTTTATTAAATAAAATTATAACGTTTAAAAAAAAAAAAAAAAAAAAAAAAAAAAAAAAAAAAAAAAAAAAAAAAAGAAAAAAAAAAGAAAAAAAGAAAAAAAAAAAAAAAAAAAAAAAAAAAAAAAAAAAAAAAAAAAAAAAAAAGAAAAAGAAAAAATTAATGAGTATTCGTTTGCAATATTCATTATATCAAAATAAAATAAAATATATTTAAATAATTCGCGCAGAATTCAGGTTTTTTAACCTGTTTTCTGGAATGTCTTTAAACTCTTCCAGTTGACACTTTTGTTAGCTGGACTCTTTTTGATTTAAACTCCGGTTCTCACTTTTGATTACTGGAATGTAATCTCTCCGGTTTCCTTTTGGAATGATTTTTTGGTTCCTTTTGGTTTTCAGGATTTCTGTTGTCTTGCTGAACTCTCCGGTTTACTCTTTGTTGGTTTGCTGGATTCTCTTTCGGTTATTCTTCTGGTTACTTGATTGGTTGTTGGATTCTCGTTTGCTTATTCTCCAGGGTACTCCTTTGATTCAGAGTTCTTGTCTTTTAGTTCTCTTGTCTATTCTTTGGGTTATTCTGGATTCTTTGGATCCCTTTTTTTGGTTCTCGGTTCTCCGACCTTACCTTCTTGGGATGTATTTTCTTTATTCTCTATGATTGTTATAATAATTAACAATACTTTTAATTAATTATTATTTATTTAATAATTAATTATTTTATTATTATAATAATCTATTTAATAAACTTATGTATAATTGTTATTATTTATATAATAACAATATTTTTTAATCAAAATTGTTTGATTATTATTTCTCATAATAATAATCTTCTATAAAATCATGTATTAATTATTATTATTTTCATAATAATAATAATTTTCTATTTTAAAATGTATTATTTATTAACTCATGTATTAATTATTATTTCTCATAATAATTATAAACTCATGTATTAATTATTATTTTTATAATAATTATAAACTCATGTATTAATTATTATTTTACAATAATAATTACTTAATATTTAAAGTTATTATTCGCTTGCTATAATTATTATTATTTTCTTAATAATAATTCTCTAGAATAGTATAGAATTCTTTGTTACAAATAGAATAGTTTAAAAATCTTAGAATAGATTTTAATATCTAAAATAAAAATCTTATTTTCTATTATTATTTGTTTAAAATAATAATAGTCGCTAGAATAGTTTAATAATTAAACTTCTTGAAAATCAATAATGATTTTTCTTAAATTATATATACATTAATAATGTATTAACTATTTTGATTAATTTTATTAAATAAAATTATAACGTTTAAAACCTAACCCTAACCCTAACCCAACCTAAACCCCTAACCCTACCCTAACCCCTAACCCCTAACCCCTAACCCTAACCCTAACCTAACCCCTAACCCCTAACCCTAACCCTAACCCCCTTAACCCTAACCTAACCCTAATTATTTTATATATAGTTTTTATTTAGTATAAAATATTTTTTTTTTTTATTTATTTACATATTAGATTTTTATTAATTATATAGTTTTATAATTTTTTCCTTTCTTTATTTACCCTTTTAACTTTTACAATAGTTTAAATATAATTTTATAGTTTTTATTATAATTCTTTTATATTTAATTTTATTTATATTTAAAAAATTTATATTAAAAATTTTTCTTGTGTTCCCTTTATATATAAATTATTAAAAGATTTATTTTTTTTTAAAATCTTTTTATTTAATTATATATAAATAACATAAGAATAATTATTATTTTATTTTTTTATTTTCTTTTTTTCTTTTTTTTCTTTTATTTTTATTTTTATCTTTTATAAATTATCTTTTATAAATTATCTTTATATAAATATCTTATTTTATTATGTCTTCATAATAATTTAAATATTTATATAATACCTTTTATTTTTCTTCATTATTATAATTATATTTTTATAACTTTTATTATTCTTTCAACCTTACCTTTTATAGTTACTTTATTTACTTTTGGTTAATAATTACTTTACTTTATTTACCCTTTCTTTTTTAATTATTAACTCTTATTTTATTATAGTTATTATCTTTAGATAATAATTATAAACTTTTATCATTTTATATAATTTTATATAAACTTTTATCATTTTATATAATTTTATATTTTTATAATTATATACTTTTTATTATTATCTTATATAATTATTTCTTTTAATAATTATAATTATCTTATATAATTATTTCTTTTAATAATTATATATACTTCTTTTCTTTTCTTGTATAATTATTTACTTTAAGTAATTATACATTTTTTATTATCTTATATAATTATTTCTTTTAATAATTATATACTTTTATTTTATTTTATTATATAATTATATATCTTTTATAATTATATATTTTTAATTTCTTATATAATTATTTTCTTTAAATAATTATATATACTTTTCTTTTTTCTTATATAATTATTTCTTTTAATAATTATATACTTTTTATTATCTTATATAAATATATACCTTTTATAATCATATATTTTTTATTATTTATTTATATAATTATTTATTTTAAATAATTATATACTTTCTTTATCATTATCTTATATAATTATTTGCTTAAAATAATTATATACTTTTTATTTACTTATATAATTATATATCTTTTATAATTATATACTTTTATTTACTTATATAATTATATATCTTTTATAATTATATACTTTTATTTACTTATATAATTATTTATTTTTAAATAATTATATATTTTTTCATTATCTTATATAATTATTTCTTTTAATAGTTATATACTTTTTACTTACTTATATAATTATATACTTTTTATAATTATATATTTTATTATTTATTTATATAATTATTTCTTTTAATAATTATATATTTTTATTATTATATTATATACTTATATATCTTTTATAATTATATATTTTTTTTTCACTAATATAATTATTTGCTTATAATAATTATATATTTTATTCACTTATATAATTATTTGCTTATAATAATTATATATTTTATTATATTTTATTCACTTATATAATTATTTTCTTATAATTATATATTTTTATTATTATCTAATATAATTATTTATTTTAATAATTATATTTTTTATTTTTTATTTTATTATATAATTATATTTCATTTATAATTATATATTTTATTCATTTATATAATTATTTATTTTAATAATTATATAATTATATATTTTTATTATTACTTTTTATAGTTATATACTTAGATTAATATCTTATATAATACTTAGATTATTATCATATATAATTATTTACTTATAATAATTATCTATTTTAGATATATTTACTTATAGATATTAATACTTAATAATAGTTATTTTAATATTTCCTTTTAGAGATAGTCAAGATATTGAAATTCCTCATGGGATTTCAGTATACGAATTTTAAGTTTGTTAAATTTTCATAAATTTTCTCTTAGATATAGTTAATTAGAATATTTTCCTTTTTTAGATAATGGACATATTTAGTATGTCCGTTTTACTTTTTAATCAAAACTTTATATACTTTAATTTACTTTTGATCAAAACTTTAATAACTTTAAATTTATTTTTGATCAAAATTTTAATAACTTTAAACCTATATTTTTTATCAAACTTTAAATATTTTAATATTAAATAATTTTATTAGTTAGTTAAATCTTTATTAATTTTAACTTAGTAATAATATTTAATATTTCAAATTACTTATTAATTCTTATAATAGTTATATTTAGTAAATACTTTAAATAATTTTTATATTATTATATTTTATTCTTGTAATTATTATATTTATCAAATACATGTAATACTTTGTAAATCTTAAATAAATAAAAGAATTTAAAACCTAACCCTAACCCTTTTCTCCTAATGTATAATCCAAAATACATTATGGTTTTTTCTCCTAATGTATAATCCAAAATACATTATGATTTATTATTTAATTATTTTTTTTTATTAAATAATTATATTTATTATAAATCTTTTTAGATAATAACGGTAATTCATATTTATCTATTTATTAATTATTATATATATTTTGCGGTACAAAAAAATTTATTTTTATTTTTTGTACTACATTATTTTTGATAACTCTAAATAATTATATTTTTTTTTTATATTTTTATTTATTGTTATTAAAAAATTTTTTATTGACTTTTTTTTTATTTACACTTTTAAAATAATTATTAAAACTATTTTAAAAGAATAAAAACAAATAATGTTAAATAATTATTTTAAAAGTGCACTTTTTAATTCATTTAATTTTTAATATTTTATTTTTTTCTCTTATATAAAATAATTTAATAATTTTTTAATAAATAATTTCTATAATAATTTTTATTATTATTTTATTATTTATTATTAAAGAATTAAATTATTTTATATATAGTTTTTATTTAGTATAAAATATTTTTTTTTTTTATTTATTTACATATTAGATTTTTATTAATTATATAGTTTTATAATTTTTTCCTTTCTTTATTTACCCTTTTAACTTTTACAATAGTTTAAATATAATTTTATAGTTTTTATTATAATTCTTTTATATTTAATTTTATTTATATTTAAAAAATTTATATTAAAAATTTTTCTTGTGTTCCCTTTATATATAAATTATTAAAAGATTTATTTTTTTTTAAAATCTTTTTATTTAATTATATATAAATAACATAAGAATAATTATTATTTTATTTTTTTATTTTCTTTTTTTCTTTTTTTTCTTTTATTTTTATTTTTATCTTTTATAAATTATCTTTTATAAATTATCTTTATATAAATATCTTATTTTATTATGTCTTCATAATAATTTAAATATTTATATAATACCTTTTATTTTTCTTCATTATTATAATTATATTTTTATAACTTTTATTATTCTTTCAACCTTACCTTTTATAGTTACTTTATTTACTTTTGGTTAATAATTACTTTACTTTATTTACCCTTTCTTTTTTAATTATTAACTCTTATTTTATTATAGTTATTATCTTTAGATAATAATTATAAACTTTTATCATTTTATATAATTTTATATAAACTTTTATCATTTTATATAATTTTATATTTTTATAATTATATACTTTTTATTATTATCTTATATAATTATTTCTTTTAATAATTATAATTATCTTATATAATTATTTCTTTTAATAATTATATATACTTCTTTTCTTTTCTTGTATAATTATTTACTTTAAGTAATTATACATTTTTTATTATCTTATATAATTATTTCTTTTAATAATTATATACTTTTATTTTATTTTATTATATAATTATATATCTTTTATAATTATATATTTTTAATTTCTTATATAATTATTTTCTTTAAATAATTATATATACTTTTCTTTTTTCTTATATAATTATTTCTTTTAATAATTATATACTTTTTATTATCTTATATAAATATATACCTTTTATAATCATATATTTTTTATTATTTATTTATATAATTATTTATTTTAAATAATTATATACTTTCTTTATCATTATCTTATATAATTATTTGCTTAAAATAATTATATACTTTTTATTTACTTATATAATTATATATCTTTTATAATTATATACTTTTATTTACTTATATAATTATATATCTTTTATAATTATATACTTTTATTTACTTATATAATTATTTATTTTTAAATAATTATATATTTTTTCATTATCTTATATAATTATTTCTTTTAATAGTTATATACTTTTTACTTACTTATATAATTATATACTTTTTATAATTATATATTTTATTATTTATTTATATAATTATTTCTTTTAATAATTATATATTTTTATTATTATATTATATACTTATATATCTTTTATAATTATATATTTTTTTTTCACTAATATAATTATTTGCTTATAATAATTATATATTTTATTCACTTATATAATTATTTGCTTATAATAATTATATATTTTATTATATTTTATTCACTTATATAATTATTTTCTTATAATTATATATTTTTATTATTATCTAATATAATTATTTATTTTAATAATTATATTTTTTATTTTTTATTTTATTATATAATTATATTTCTTTTATAATTATATATTTTATTCATTTATATAATTATTTATTTTAATAATTATATAATTATATATTTTTATTATTACTTTTTATAGTTATATACTTAGATTAATATCTTATATAATACTTAGATTATTATCATATATAATTATTTACTTATAATAATTATCTATTTTAGATATATTTACTTATAGATATTAATACTTAATAATAGTTATTTTAATATTTCCTTTTAGAGGTAGTCAAGATATTGAAATTCCTCATGGGATTTCAGTATATGAATTTTAAGTTAGTTAAATTTTCATAAATTTTCTCTTAGATATAGTTAATTAGAATATTTTCCTTTTTTAGATAATGGACATATTTAGTATGTCCGTTTTACTTTTTAATCAAAACTTTAAATACTTTAATTTACTTTTGATCAAAACTTTAATAACTTTAAATTTATTTTTGATCAAAATTTTAATAACTTTAAATTTATATTTTTTATCAAACTTTAAATATTTTAATATTAAATAATTGTATTAGTTAGTTAAATCTTTATTAATTTTAACTTAGTAATAATATTTAATATTTCAAATTACTTATTAATTCTTATAATAGTTATACTTAGTAAATACTTTAAATAATTTTTATATTATTATATTTTATTCTTGTAATTATTATATTTATCAAATACATGTAATACTTTGTAAATCTTAAATAAATAAAAGAATTTAAAACCTAACCCCTAACCCCTACTTCTGCTTCAATTTTAAGAAATCCTGATAGTAACAAACCTTTCATTGTGGAAACTGATGCTTCCAATTTCGCTGTTGGAGCTATACTTTCCCAAGAATTTGATGGTCAGTTACACCCAATTGCTTTTATTTCTACCAGTTTAACCAAATCTCAACTGAATTACCCCATTTATGATAAAGAGCTTCTTGCAATTAAAGTTGCTTTGGAAGAATGGCGTCATTACCTTGAAGGTGCTCGCCATCCATTTACTATTTATACTGATCATAAAAACCTTACTTTTCCTAGGAAGCCTGAGCTACTTTCTCAACGACAAATTCGTTGGTATGAATTTCTTTCTCGTTTCGATTTTAATCTTGTGTATCGTTCTGGTAAAAAATCTGGTAAACCAGATATTCTGTCAAGAAGAAGTGATCATTTATTTGATTGTTCTCGCGATGTTTCTTGTTGTGTTATTAATCGTAACTTACGTGATGAGTCCTTGATTAATTCTATTTTGAAATCTTTAAATAATGATGATCTTTTTAAAAAAATTAAATCCTTTATTTTAAATAATAGTAATGTTAATCCATCTATAAAATTTGTTGATAAGTGTAAAATTGGTAAGGAAGGTTTCTTACTTTTTGATAACTTAATTTATGTTCCTCAGAATCTTAGCACAAGAGTTCTTGAAATACACCATGACTCTGCTACTGCTGGTCATTTCGGTGTACGCAAAACATTTGATTTGATTAATCGTAACTTTTGGTGGCCTAAGTTACGTAATGATGTTAAAAAGTTTGATAAGTCCTGTGAAACTTGCTGCAAAGCTAAAGTTCCAAGACATAAACCCTACGGTCTTTTATCTCCTTTGTCTACCCACGACAGACCATGGTCAGACATCTCCATGGATTTTATTGTTGAATTACCGAAATCCAAAGATATGACCACTGTCATGACTGTTGTAGATAGATTGACTAAAATGGCACATTTTATTCCCTTACGTTGTCTTCCTACTGCATCCATTGCTGCTGATTCTTTTATTAGTAATATCTTTAGGTTGCATGGTTTCCCTGATTCCATTGTTTCCGACAGAGGTACGCAATTTACTTCTGAATTTTGGAACCGCCTTTGTGAATTATTGAACATTAAATTGACTCTTTCCACCTCTAACCATCCGCAGACTGATGGTCAAACGGAGAGGGTGAACGGAATATTGGAACAATATCTCCGTTGTTTCATAAATGAAAAACAAAATAATTGGGTTGACTTGTTGCTTTTGCCGAGTTTGCTTATAATAATACTCTGCAACAATCAATCAATCAATCACCATTTTTTGCAAACTATGGATTTAATCCAAAATTTAGTTTAGAAATTCCTTCTTCAGATAGTCCTCATAGAGCTGATGTTAGAGTGAAAGATATAAATGAAAATATTAAATTTTTAAAGGAAAATTTAGAGTCAGCTAAAGAAACTTATAAAAAGTATGCCGATTTCAAAAGATCATCCTCGCCAGATTTTGAAGTTGGTAAAAAAGTTTGGTTACTCAAAGGAAATACAACTAAGAATGTAAAAAGGAAATTAGCAGACCAAATGCTTGGTCCATTTGAAATTGTGAAGAAAGTTAGTTCATTAGCCTACGAACTCAAATTACCAAGTAATATGCGTTGTCACCCTGTTTTCCATGTATCTTTACTGGAACCATATTATGAAAATGAATTTGCTAATAGAAATAATAGGAAAAGAAAGAATATTAAGTCAACTACCGATACCATAGATAAGATTCCTGAAAGAATTATTGATATGAGGACATATAGAGGAAAAAATCGTTTCCTCGTATCTTGGAAAGGCCTAGATTCTGTTGAAGATTCTTGGATCGATGAAGATCAAATTTACGATAGACAGCTAATTCAAGAGTACTTTCGTAAATCTAAAAGGAATAAACGAAATAATGTGGTTGATGATGGTGATAAAGATTTTAATGAAGAATACATTAGGCATAAATATCAACCATTTATAATTGACATTCCTTCCCGGAGATTGAACTCTATAGTTCGCAGGAGCTCAACTTAAAGGGCGAGAATGTAAAGATTTAATAAAATCTTTAATAATTAATTATTACATAATTAATTAATGTAATAAAATTACATAAATTTATGATTTACGTATATGAAAATTAATTATAAATTTATGTAAACTTTTCATAAAGGAAAAATTATTATTTAAATAATTTTGAATAATAACTTAAATCTAAATAATTTATTTAAGTTAGTTTATTTAGTTTAGTTAGTTTAAAATACTTTAAAATTAATTTCGGAATAGTTTTAAATAGTTAAAATTAGTTTAAATAGTTTATAAAAATAGTTTTAAATTGTAAATATATAAACATTAGTATTAATAATATTTATATAATAAATATATAATAAATGAGTTGTTATTGAATTTAATTATTATTGTAAATAAGTTGAAAGTTTATTGAATTAATTATTGTTTAGTTTAGTTAATTATTATTTAATAAAATTATTAATAAATATTTTGTTTATAAATAAATAGTAATATATGTAAATTAGATAGAAATAATATATTATAATGTAGTAATGAAAAAATATAAATACATGTAAATTTCTATAATTAAATCGATGTATTAGTTATTGACTATATGATAGTTAATAATAAAAAAGAGATTTAATTTTTTAATTAATAAAGATTATTTTATTTAAAAAAAACGAATTTTTATTACGTGTTTTTTAATTTTGGTGTTAAAATTTGTTATTTGTAATCTGTTTCTGATAGAACTCTTTACACAATACTTTATCATTAACAGTAGTAAATGACTAAAATTAATTTTAAAACTTAAATTTAATTTTTAGCCAACTGTAAATAGATCGTCAAATCATTTAATTATATCGTCTATTTGGTATTACTTTTAAGCAATTCTTTATAATATTACAATAGACTTGGCTTGATGAAACGTCTGGTGTTTACCAAAATAATGGTTTAGCCTATTCATAAAATTTTTTCATACCTTCTTTAACCATTGAATATTGGAATATAACTTTCGTACTCCGCAGAGTACGCATCAGTGATCTCTACGTTCTCGATTTAGCATTTTCTGAACTTTTGTGGAGTTGGTCGGTACAGTATCTTAAGGCCGTAACCTTTAATATTAATATAAGTTTGAATAGGTTTATTAATCGGCAACTACCCATTCTCTTGAATTCCCCAAGATAAATATCCAAATCTTTCATCCTCGTTTTGTTGTGTTTGATTTAGCTCAATTAATCTTTCGATATTTTTTTCTAATTCATTATTATACAACTTTGTCTAATTTTGATTCTCTTCTAATAATAATTCAATCTTATTAATTTATAGATCCCTTTTTTTTGAGGTCTTGCTGGAATTTCTTTCTTTTTTCCTAGTCTTCTTTCAGGTAGGTTTCGATATAATGAATTTCATATTCCACGACTACTTCTTTTCCTTTTCCTACGGTAATCTGCTACTGCAGGATTTCATTCATTATACGAAGTTCAGCCACACTAGCCTTACTGCCTGTTTCATCGTTTGCCACTCTCTTCTCAACTTCACCAAACCACTTGTCTAACTTGGATAAAGTGGTTTAGCTCTGTCTCATTTTTTTGAAAATTTATTTTCATTTTGATTTTGCACAGCATCTAATTTTGATGACATTTGTTACTGACGACTAAGTAATAAAGTTTTTTTCTTTTCCAACCACCTGTTTATAAATGAAGAAAAATCAAAAGCTCCAATATTATTATTATTAATTGGACTTAGATCGATTTTATTACCTACATCGCCACAATTGTATTGTTATACGCCACTACTGGCTTTTCTGTAGTATTCGTCTCTTTCGTATTTCACGAGTTTTATTACTCAATAATAAATACTAACAATTCAACACTTAAAGAATAAAGCACAGCACTATTTACTCTATTCATTAATAAAAGGCTTGGTTTATGATAAGTATTAATAATTTGTTAATATAGTAATTTACTTTTTATTAATAATAAAATATTTTTGGTAACTTAAATTAATATTAATACTAGTGCGATATTAAATTAATTATATGATTTACTTATATATGTCAATAATTTTAAAATTAAGTAAATAAAAATAAATATTAAAAAATTAATATACAAATATTGTAGGTAATTAAACTAACTGTTCTTGAATATATTTCGTAACAATAAGTACATTATTCGATAGCTATCTTTTTACCATGTGTCTGTTATACAAAGTTTAGGTTTTTAAATAGTAAATAAAAATATATGAAATATGCTAATTAATTTATTTTACCAATGTTAATATTTATAATTTGAAAACATTAAACGTAAAATAATTATCAAATAGATAATTTCTATGTTCTAAAAATAAATAATTCAATATTTATTTGAATAATAATAATCATACAGTAAATTTAATTAATAATAATTCAATATCTAACAGCGAAATATTATAATCAAACTCAAATAAAAAAATATGCAATAAAATAAATAATTCAAAAATAAGCATAAAAATGCAAAATTATTATAAACAAAATCTAAAGAACAAAAAGAAACTTTAAATTAGCTTAATAAAAGAATTAAAATGGATTATTTAAACAATAATAATAAACTTAATACTGAAAAGGTTATTTCTATGAATAACAGAAATAATAATAGCAAATTAATAAAAAAAATTAGTTATAAACGTAAAGAACAAAATATAAGTAAACATAATATTGCAAGTAATCAAGCTAAATCATTCGATATAAAAGATATACTTCTGATTAGATAGTAATAACAAAGGTAAATAAACTTGAATTAATAAATAAAGCATGGCAGGACCTCTAATAAAATAATAAAATATTTCAAATTAAAAGATAATTTTAAGAATAATGTTTCTATTATGAAAATAGTTATTTAAAAGGTTATTGATCCATGTAACTATTAAATTTTATTTATATGAAAGATAAAGAATAAGGTTAGGTTTAAAGTAATTTAAGAAGAATTAAAGTGAAAAGAATTAAATTTTCCTAATATGAATGTAGTATCGAAGAGTACAAATAATATTTTAACCAAATAGGTACTTAGCAGTAAAAAAGAAATTCTGAGAGAAAGATAGTTAAATATAAAGCTAAATCAGTAACAAGCGGAATTAACCAAATATATAAAAACGATTATAATAATATATTTTCCTAAAGATTCAAACGTTATACTTTTAGATCAATTATTTCTATTGTAGTTCAAATTACTTCAATAATTACTAGATGGATATTAAATTTGCTTATATTATTTCAAAATAAGATGAAGAAATTTATGTATTGATGCTAAAGAGTATAAAATAAAAAGGATTTTATAAATTATATAAAGCATTATATGGTCTAAAACAATAGGGTAGAATATGGAATGAATCATTAAATAAGTCATTACTGGAACTAAATTTTAAGAGATTTATAAATGACCCATATATAAACATAAAAAACATAATTATTTTTAAATAAATTTTTCATCAGTTGTATATATCGATAGCATAATCGTCGCAAGTACAAATGATGAAATAATTTAATCTACAGTTGTAGGTGAAGTTGATTTCATAATATAAATTAAGATTATAAAATGTAAGGATGGTTATTTGATTCAATATCATTTTTAATACAGATATGTTTGTTATATATAATTTTAAAATGAATATAATGGTTGATTTGATTATCAGCTTCACTACAATCAATTATTCTTCTAATTTGTAAATTCATAGCAAATATGTATTTACAGTTACATCCAAAATAAATTTTTCTTTCTATTAAGTCCAAATAATATTATTGCAATCTCCCAATAAAATACATTTGTATCTGAATGTTTACTGATTATGAGACATTCTTTGGATTTATTATTTTTTGATACGAATTATAGTATAATATTGATTAATCAATACTACACCACTGACTATCTTCTAATCCCCATGAACCATTTTCATCAGTATATCTGACTTCTGGATTTACGAAAGATTAAGATGAGTATCCTAAAACAATAAATGAACTTTTAACATAACCACTAGCACATAGTTCACGTTTCCCCCATGAATTTCAATACTTTAATTCCAAACTCATCTATATATTCAACTTGCGTATTTTGATTAGAATTTCATTTAACACTATATTTAGAAAATTTAGCTGATCAGGATAAATTATCATATTTAATATATATACTAATGATGTGATATTTAAAAATTAATTTTATTCACTTAGCACTATCAATTATTGAACAAAAACTTAGTTTTAAATATTAAAATCTTGGTTTTTATTATCTTTTATAGGGGTTAACAATAACAATTACTTTTTATTTAACAAAATACGTTACAATAACTTGGAATCTACAAGATGAAGATTTTTCGGTCTACCGTTGGTATAGAGTTATATTCAAAACTAGAGTTACATTTAGAAATCAATAATTAACAAATTTTGGAATTATAATCATGGGCCATAATTTAGGGTTTAAATGAACATTTTATCTAATAACTAGGATTAAAACAATTGAAAATTCTTTTCAATAATCAAAAAATAACCTTTCAAAATTAATAAGTCATTTATAAAATTAGTTTACTTGATCGTTACCGTTTATAATTGGACAAAGATCTGGTCGACTTTACTGATAAAATTATAAAGTTATTAATTTTGAAAAAACAAAAAAGTCAAAAAAAAACCGAAAAAAAAATATTTATTTTAAAAGAGTTGGAAATGAGGTTTGATCGATTATCCTTAAAAGCGATAATGGATCAAGAAAATGATGTAAATTTCGGAGTGGTAAACAAACCACCATAATTCACCGGAAGAAATCAAGATCTTGAAAGCTTCCTGACTATGGTTGAATTAGCCATGAAATCAAAGCCAAACCAATTTCAAGACGAATGGAAGTAAAGAACGATTTCTTATGTCCTACATGCTTGGAAAATCTTTGGAATGGGTTTCTTGCCTATGTAGAAATAATAATCAGTTACTTTACTCATACGATGATTTTGTGAAAGAATTAAAATCAAATTTCGGTGATTATACAAGTGAGTCTATAGTTGCAAATAGAAAGCTTTGTAATATTTATCCGAAGAAGAATGGGCACGTATTTAAATATATTGCAGAATTTCATAGGATCGCTCAATATTCTGATTTTAATAAAAGTACAAAAATTTATATGATTATTAGAGGATTAAAACAACCATTAAAAGAAAAACTTGTTCTAGTCGATCCGAATCCTAGATTTTTTGTTAGGTTAAATACTACTGTATTAAAAATAGAAAACTTACTCAAAAGAAATGAAAAGATAAAATCTTTCACTAATCACTAATACTACTACTCATAATGACTCAATAGATATCGACCTTTACCATATAAAAAGAGGTCCTAACGAGATTGAATATAATTACCGTACGGAAATGTATAAAGAAGGAAAGAGAGATTATTCCAAATAAAAAAGAAATGCATTTGTTTCCTATGCAAACAAACAAGATATCTCAAATTCAATTGTCCAAATAAGATTAAACCGAAAAACTTAAGATTGATCATGAAAGGAAATGATACTGATGATAGCGTATGGGGTAACTCTTCAAATATGAGAAGAATAAGAACTTGAAGAACTTTTAATGATGAGGGAAGTTACTTTAAATGACGAATATCACGGACAAGTAAATATTTTAGATTTTTTTATCAAGACTAATGAGATTGAAGAAAGTAAGGTTAAGGTATTTATTGACTCTAGCTCCGATTTAAATTTTATCCATTCGGAGGTCGTAAAGAAACTTAGTATTAAGACAAAAAGAATCAATAAATATTTTAGCTCCTCAGGACTTGGATATGGGATCTCTAATGTCACTAAAGAAACTGAAAAATGTATTCTATGCTATAAAAACCACTTAGAAATTATTCAGTTCTAGTACTCCGAAATTCAGATGTAGACCTGATTCTAGGACTACCTTGGATTGTTAAGCACAGTACAAGCAATAATCATGATGCTAAAAAATACGCTTTTAGTTCCGGTTTCTGTCCTAGCTATTGTAATAATGGGAAAAGAAAAAGAAGCAAAGGAGAAAGGACTACTAAGAGAAATGAGATGGCTTTTCTTGAACAAGAAGTGGCTGAAGAAGAAGGATCTTCATTTGGAACTTTATTGAACATTTTGAAGTATTTTTGGTTTTATTTTATTTGGGCAATTAAATTGCATGTGTCCAGCTTTACCACATTTAAAACATAGTCTCTTCTTTCTTTTTTCTTCAATATAGTTCTTGTGTGATGGAAAACATCTTGTGACTTTTTGACCTTTTTTAATGCGATAAAGATCCACATCCATTGGATCATCTTGATTATATTTTCTACGGTCTTGATGAATTAAGTAATATTCTTGAATGTCGTTTCTCTTGGTAAGACTTTCTTTATTCACAGATTCCCTAAAAAGCTGATCTAAGTTGTTGGGATTTGGATTTACAAGAGTTAAGGGTTCTCACATCTTGGGATGGAGTCCTTTAATATACATAAAGATTTTTGAGGACTCATTAAAGTTCGAGTATTGGCTTATCTTCTGGAATGCAGTGATGTATTCCATAACGTGGCCATACTTGAACTGACGAGTTTCCCATTAGCGACAGCAGCATCAATGTCAGGGTCGCCAAAGTTTCTTCTTAGTTCATTAATGAAGTTCTCATAGTTTCTAAGAATTTCGTTATTATTCCTCCGCAAGCAAGATGCCCAGTTAAGTGCTCTTCCAGTACAATATGAAATAACAAACATGAATTTCCTTCTATCATTGGGAAACCTTTGTGGATTTGCCTCGATAGCTAACTCTATCCTTGTCAAAAATCCATCGAGATCTTTCTTAGTTCATGAGAATAAGGGAGGGTCGTTGATAATCTTCAGTTGAGGAGCTAGATTAGGTTGTTATTCCATTTGATCCTCTAGATTTAAATTTTGAAATATGAAATTCAATTCTTCCAACTTGATTACTTTATTTGTCTACTCAAATTTCAACTAATATTTTATTGATTTTCTGACCTGCTTATTTATTGAGGTATTTACTTATATAATTTATTTTTTTTATTATTAATTATTTTCTAGTAATTAATTATTATTATATTAATATTATATTATTATTCATAAATTCGTCAACACAATATCCAATTGTAAAGGAGTGCGACGAGTAAACAAAACAAATATAATATAATATAATAATATTAGCTGATATGGCATAGAAGAGCCACAATAGAAATAAAACACCGTAAAGATAAAGCGCAATAAGACAACACAGTAAAGGTAAACACATTAGAAACTAAACATAGTAGGAACTAAATACAATAGTAGAAACCAATCACAATAGTAGAAGCCAAACACAATAGTAGTTTTTTACTTGTTATAACGTGTTTTGTTTAAATCTTACTGGGTATTATTTATTGTAATCGATCCGTCAATTAAAACAGATTATAGCAATAAAAACACTACACAATTTAAACAAATAAAAATAAATAAGTTCTTTTATTAATAAATTCTTTTATTAATTATAAATTTCATTTATGTTATTAACTGTAAAATAGTTAATAACTAATACATCGATTTAATTGAGAAAAATTACATATGTTTATATTTTTTTTATTACATTATTAATACATGATGTTATTTAATAATATAGATAAAGCTATTTATTTATAAATAAAAGATTTTTAATTAATAATTTTATTATTTATTAATTTACTAAAACTAAAATTAATTTATTACACTATTTATTTTATTTATTATCTTAATACTTATAATAATTTTAATTATATAATTAATATTGAAAAACAATTACTAATATTAACTATTTAAGATTATTCCTAAATTAATATTTAACTATTTAAAACTAAAATAGTTTAACTAAACTAATTAATTAAAAAAGTATTTTCAATTTAAAAAAATAGTTAAATTTATTTCAATAAATTTTATTTAAGATGGAAACGAAAAAAAATATAATCAAACTTAAAAATGGAATCAAAAAAAAAAAATATGATCAAACTGAGTACTGGAATAATGTTAATTATCACCAAACGGAATCATGGAATTTAAAAGTTTATTAACAAACAGAAAATTTAAATCAAAAAAATTTTTATCAAATGGAAACATGGAATTGGAAAAATATTGATCAAGTTGAATATTGGAATAAAAGAAACGAACAAACGGAATATAATATGGATAATTTTAATAATGATATTCAAGAATAATTTACCAAAAGACAAGAAATAGCTGATTTAGTCATGGCTTTAGCAGGTACTCGTTCAACTAGTAATACAAAAGTTGAAAGATCAACAAAAAGGTGGCTCTAAGATCAATTCTAAAGAAGATTCAATGTATAATTCACATTCACATAGCGTCATGGACCAAAAAGAAACAACCAATGGATATTCTATTAGATACACATTAGGTCATGGTGAAGCATTTACAAAAGAAGATCCAGTAAGTGATAGTATATCTAATTTATTATCTAATACTTATACTACTGAAAAAGGATGGAGTTATGGCGATTCCGAATCAACTACAAAATTTAATGGTAGAACATTTGGTAATAGTTGTTCCAACTCAATTATGAATGATATAACAATGGAAGAAGCTAAAAAGTATATTCAATGAAACGATTTATAGTAAAGTAAAATCTAAATTTGTTTCTTATCAAATACGTCAATCTATTAGTGATCAACCTGATGATAATGGATGTTATTCATATGAAGTAACTCCCAATATATTTACCAGAAGTTACTGTATGGGCATGTGGCACTACAAATGCAAAATTAGGAGATCACAGTAAAATTTTATACCTCGAAATATTCAAAATATGAAAGAAATAAATATATTATTAATAAAACAGGATATTCATATAATGAGTATTCAAGAAATTTCCGTATTTTTAGAGAATGGCATTTACAACTTAAAGATGGATATTCAACGTGGAATTAAAAATAATATGATTATGAGTGATATTTTAACCGCTCCTAGTCCAATTTCATCTTTCGAGGCATCTATTAATTATTCCGGTTCATACACTTCAACCATAAATTCAAATTCTGATCCTAATATTAGAAAACTTTATGGTTCTTTGGAATATTAGAAACTGGTGAATTAACTCTTTATAAAAAATAAATTTGACACAAATCATATACATTAGAGCAGTAACACTAAAATTCCAATTTCAAAAAGATATAAATGCTCATTTATTAAATGTGCAACTCAAAATTGCAAAAAATAGTCATTTAATTATGATGGCAAATAATATTTTAGCTAATAAAAATGTTGAGAATGATGATGAATATAAAGTTGGTATTACACAAGAACTTATAATATGGGATTCTTTACCGGGATCATTGCCATTTAATGTTGGGTCATTACGTGAATACTGGTTACACATTAGTCATAGAAGAAATAAAAGGTGGCAGTTCATGTTTAAGTTACTTTATATGATGGATTGTTATCTCCTATATTGAAAATACAACCTATTAATCCCGATGATGATGATGTCTAGAGAGGATAAGCTTTCCCTATAGAATATATAATTTACCATTAATATTTAAAACAGAAGTATCTGATGATAAACATAATTATATTGAAAATTTTGCTAAAAACTAATACTAAACATCCATCTGAAATAATATTTTAAATGTGATATTCGATTTAAAAAAAAAATGATCGTATGGTTTCAGATAATGGTAAAAATATCTTTTACTTACAATCCACTGGTAATTTGTAGTAAAAGAATATAATGAATATATCATTGAATCATGTATAGAAAAAAAAAAAAAAAAAAAAAAAAAAAAAAAAAGAATTAAAACTTTTAGATAATGGATTAAAACTAATATGTAAAGATCGATCAAAAGATATTGCGGTATTACCTAGTAATAAGAATTATACATTAACGAATAAAGAAAATTTAAGAAATGAAGATTTTTAAAATAATTATTATGGATATGAAAAGTCACACAATTGAATGGGCCTATGAACTAATAAAAAGATAAACATCATTAGAAAGTAAAGAATCAGTAAATATGTATAAAATACTTATAGCTAATAATTTTTACTACTTATGATCGATTATATTCTAAAACGGAAAAAAGACAAATTTATATATATATCTAATGATCATGGTATACAACTAATAGATAAATATTATCTTGCTCATGTATACCAAATGAATATAAATGAAACCGCTTTTTCTATAAATGAAAATGTTATTGTTAATAATATTAGAAATATGAAATTAGCATATGACAATAAAATAAATGCTTTATCATTATCTAATAAATTCAATAATTAAATATAGAAATATTATGGCTATATAAACTATGATAAATTAATATCCAATAATGAAAAAATGTAATACTGTTTATTCTCTTTCATCTATAGAAAAAAATAAACAATCATGGTTTCCAACTAACTTCTAATGGAAAATTATATGGTTCATTCCAGTTAGAATTATTAAATTTTTTTTTTTTTTTATGTAATTTTAATGATAATTCGGTATATTGGGATGATGGTAATGGTAAGGTATTATGGAAATATTCTTCAAATAATTCATCGAATTCTAAATCAGATGCATTTCGGTTATATAATAGATATTATAATAAATGTTTATACGCTGAACCTTATTTAAAAGAAATGATAACTTACGAAGATTGTAAAAAAAAAAAAAAAAGATAAATATAAGTGGCATTATGAAAATATTAATGGTGACACCTATTTCAAATCATCATCTAAAGAAAATGTATGTATGAAAGTTATTAAAAATAGAATAGTAACAGGTAATTGTAACAAAAATGGTATTATGAAATATATCAAAACATCCAAATTTATTAAAAATAATGAACCAGGTTCTATCCTTGGTTGTTAGTCCTCGGACTATCATACATAAGGCTCCTGGTTCGCTACCACCCTTTGACCATTTTCCGGTTTTTCCTGAACAAAAGGTTTTACGGTAGATGGTGGTTAAAGTTTCCGTTTAAAGATAAGTATATCCCCCTCGCGGGAGAGTTGCATTTCGCCAAATTGCATTTCGCCAAGTGGCGTAGTATTAAAATGTTGCATTTCCAAGTTGCATTTCGACAAGTGGAGTATTGATATAAATAAATGAATAAATAAAAAATTATTAATTCAAAATAACTTTTTTTTTAAAAATTGTTTTTATTCGATATGAATAATAATATTTAATTTTATTTATTTATAAATTTATTTATTTATTTATTTATTTCATAAATTTCAAATTTGGCGAAATGCCACATTTTTTAATACGCCACATGCTTTCAAAAAAAATTGGTGAAATGCATCCTGGCGAAATGCCCCACGGGGAGAGCGCGTTTCGGAACCGCACGTGAATAGATATAAGCCACATGTTTTTTGAGATGGCGTATTATATATAAATTTTTTTATATAAATAAATAATTAAATAATAATTAAATAAATATTTTATTTTATAATAATTTCATAATTTAATATATATTTGATAATAAAAAATAAAAAATAAAAATAAAAAAATAAAAAAAATAAAAAAATAAAAAAACTTTATAATTAGAAAATAGTATAAAAAAAAATATTATTAAATATTATTATTAAATAATTAAATGAATAAATTTATAAATAAATAAAAATTTTCAGAATATGGCGAATGTAAATCATCATTTTTTTTGAAATATATCACATTTTAAATATTTTTAATAATTATTTTTTCAAAGAAATTATATGTGCCATTTTATTTTAATATTTTCAATATTATATTCATAAATAAAAATTTATAAAAAATAATATAAGCCACATTCCGAAATGAAAATTTATGTAAAAATTTTTAAAGCCACATTCCGAAACGCACCACCCTCCCCACACCTCTAGCACGTGACTCAATTGGGTTAGGTTACTCTAGCCTCTCGCTTTCTATAGGCACCGAAAAAGCATTCCGAGAAAAATCGTGCCAGAAAATTTCAGCAATAATATGTATGATTAGAGGGCCAAAGCTGAATAAACAGTAAGGAGGTCCATTAGGGACTATATCCACAAAATGTTGTGACTACCTTAATATTCTCATGTCTTGAGGGGGGGCAAAGGGGCGGTACACAACCGGAAATAAAAAAAAAAAAAAAAAAAAAAAAAAAAAAATTAAAAATAATGATAAATGTATTCAGTGGTATTGATGATAAGGATGATCCAAATTCTCAATATTACATAAAGTTAAATAGTTGTGATAGACTTAATAATAAGCAGCAATGGGAATTAATATCTTTAGGATGATCCAAATTCTCAATATTACATAAAATTAAATAGTTGTGATAGACATAATAAAAAAGCAGCCATGGGAATTACTATCTTATCTAAAAAGATATTTTAAATAAATATTAATTAATAAATAGGGAAATAGGGTATTATCAACGGGTGTGGGGCATTTCGCCAAATTGCATTTCACCAAATTTGAAAATTATGAAATAAATAAATAAATAAATCAATTTTTTTTTTTTTTTTTTTTTTTAGACTAGGAATAAACTTTATTTAATAATATTTTTTTTTAAAAAAAAAAAAGAAAATAAATCAATAAATAAATAAAATTAAATATTATTATTCATATCGGAAAAAAAAAATTTTAAAAAAAAAGTTATTTTGAATTAATATTTTTTTATTTATTTATTCATTTATTTATATCAATACTCCACTTGTCGAAATGCAACCTAGCGAAATGCAACTTGGGAAAATGCAACTCTCCCATTATCAATATAACATTCAAATTATACTTGAGTATTATACTAATGACGTATAATATTAATTACAAAAAAAATAATAATAATATAAAAAAAATAATAAATAAAAAAAATAATAAATAAAAAAAATAATAAATAAAAAAAAAAGAAAAGAAAAAATTGTTTCAAAAAATTATAAAAAAAAAATAGATAATAGTTACTTAGAAAAAACGACATTTAAAATTATATATTTAAAATTATTCAAAAAGCTTTTAAAATAAATAAAATCTATTATATTGTTTATATATTTCATTATTTTATAAAAAATGATATATAAATATCTACTATTACAATATGATAATGAATTTAATTTTATTATAAATAATGGTATTATCCATTCTTTATCTGGTTTTAATTTTTTAGATGATGCTTTAACATAACGTGGATCTTCTAGCTCACCACTAGTTAATAGTTGTGATAGACATAATAAAAAAGCAGCCATGGGAATTACTATCTTATCTAAAAAGATATTTTAAATAAATATTAATTAATAAATAGGGAAATAGGGTATTATCAACGGGTGTGGTGCATTTCGCCAAATTGCATTTCGCCAATTTTTTTGAAAGCATGTGGCGTTTTAAAAAGATGTTGGCATTTCGCCAAATTTGAAAATTATGAAATAAATAAATAAATAAATCAATTTTTTTTTTTTTTTTTTTTTAGACTAGGAATAAACTTTATTTAATAATATTTTTTTTTAAAAAAAAAAAAGAAAATAAATCAATAAATAAATAAAATTAAATATTATTATTCCTATCGAATAAAAACAATTTTAAAAAATTTTTAATAAAAAAAAAAGTTATTTTGAATTAATATTTATTTATTTATTCATTTATTTATATCAATACTCTACTTGTCGAAATGCAACTTGTCGAAATGCAACTCTCCCATTATCAACATAGCATTCCAATTATATTTAAGTATTATACTAATGACGTATAATATTACAAAAAAAAATAATAATAATAATAATAAAAAAAATAATAAATAAAAAAAAAAAAGAAAAAAAAAGAAAAAATTTTTTCAAAATTTATAAATAAAAAAAAAAAAAATTAAATAATCATTACTTAGAAAATACGATTTTTAAAATTATATATTTAAAATTATTCAAGTAAATTTTAAAATTTATTTTATAAAAAATGATATATAAATGTATAAATATATAAATATAAAAAATATAATATCGGTGTACAAGGATGTATATGATGTTGTTGTTGCAGTCATAATGGTAAATAGAGTTAGAGCAATTGGGAAAAAAATTATCAATTTCTTCCGAAACTATAAAAGACACTCATCAAAAAGAATTTTATTGTCACTTTAAAAATCATATTAATTTATAATTTCCTTTACCTTTTCTTTATCAACATTAATTTTATTGGCATCATTAATAAAATGATGCATTAATAGAAAAAATTAACCCTGCCTTACCTTAGTCCTATTCAAATAAATTGCGAAATAAATGATCCAATATATCTATTATTACAAAATCATAATAAATTTAATTTTAATATAAATAAAGGTATTTTCCATTCTTTATCTGATTTTAATTATTTAAATGATGCTTTTAACACAACGTGGAACCTCTGGCTCACCACTAGTTAGAATTGAAAACAATCAATTAAAAGCTATAGGTATCCATAAAGCTAAAAAAAAAAAAAAAAAAAAAAAAACTATTAATGAACTTGGTAAAATAAACATTGCTACAAATATTAATAATGTTGTCTATGCCATCCAAACCTATTATAATAAATAAATATAAAAAAATAAAATTAATACTTATACAATAGATTTAAATGTAAAAGTTTTGACTAAAATTGAAAACAGATGAATAACAAAATCATGAGTTAAGAAGAACGAATTATCTCTCACTATATCTAGGACCAAATTATGAAACTTTCCTAATTTTATTTTATAAGAGTAATTATGGATGGTATTGGACAATTGAAAAACACGAAAATGAAAATGATATTAAAAATAGCCCTTCATTTTATCATAAAGAAAATAAAGACAATATTATTAAAAAAAATTAAAATCAAATGAATGGTTTATCATTAAGCCAAAATATAATTATGAGTTAACCATTTATAATAAATATTATAAAATACATCCTTATAAATATAAATTTCTTATTCAATGGCTTTCATCAATATATTAAGTTCTTTCATATGGAATACAAAAATAAATAAATAAATAAATAAATAAATAAATAAATAGAATATACTAATGGTTTTTTATTATTAATATTTATTATTATTATAATTATTTATTTTTTTAATTATTTATTATTATTATTTATTATTATATTATTATATTATTATTATTATTATTATTATTTCTTAATATTTAATTTCTAGTTTTTTAAATTTAGTTTTTTAAATTAAAATTATAATTATGTTCATACTCATAATTTTAAATAATACTTATAATAATAATAATAATAATAATAATAATAATAATAATAATAATAATAATAATAATAATAATAATAATAATAATAATAATAATTATGTATATATATATTTTATTTTAACAATAATTGTAAATATATATATTTTACTTTTATGTATATTTTCATTGCTTATATAAATGTTTTTTCTTTTTTTTTTTATTTTTATGTTTAATTTATTTGTATATTATTTTACGTTTTTTAAATTTTGTTTATCAATTTTTTTAAATACTTTTATTTATATATATCTATATATTTATTTTGTTTTTATTTATTTATTTATTTATTTATTTATTTATTTATTTATTTATTTATAATTTTTTCGGGTAGTTGATTTGCAACAAAATTTATTTAATAATATTATTGTGACGAAAATAACAATAACTATAAATATTAGACCAAAAAAAAAAAACATAATCAATATATGGTGTTTTATCTGGTGAATCATCACAAATATGGTATTCATTACAAAAAAAAAAGGGGTGAACATTCCTTATTACTTTTACATTTTTCTAAAGCAGGTTTTCTACATTTCATTTCAGTATTATCTGTATTTAATAAACAAACACCAGTAGTAATTTTTTTTCATTGGCAATACAAGTTATTATTAATGCATTTATTACTAAAACAGTTACTATCTTCTACACAAAAACGTGTAAAACATTTTTTCAATTTGACGTACTTCTTCTGGACATGATTCTATAATTAAATCAGTAGTATTGGAAAATTTATAATTATCAATGGTAATGTTGCCTATCAAAAGACATTTTATCAGGCATGGACATCATGCATTTATTGTCATGACAATAATAGACATAATTACAAACGCCTTGGAAACAAGCATTATTTTCACAATCATTATTTCCTTTAAAAGGTTGAGGTTTTATTTTTAGTACTTCCTCTTTACTTAAAATTATACAGGAAATACCGATAGGAATAATTGCAAATATAAATAATTGATAATAATTAAAATTTTAACATTTTTTTTTTTTTTTTATAAATTATAAATTAATGTTATTTATTATTAAATTTCAATTTTTTTTTTTTAAACTTTTTTTTTTTTTACATTTAATTATAATAAATTATATAATATAATATAATATAATATATTTATTTCCATTATTCATTATTATTTTTAATTTTTTTGCTGTTGTTTTTTTTTTAAATGAAAGATTCAAATAATTCTTATTATTATTATTACACAAATCTAAATAACTCTAAATAATATAAAATTAATATAAGAAAATAAATAAATGTATCAAAGGTATTAAATAATGTAAATAATGTATAAATTCATAAATATCATATGTTATATTGATTATAGTTTTAAATAATATTAACATGATTAATATTATTTTTTCTTAATAATTTTAATTAATAGTTTTCATGGCTTTTAGTATAAATATTTAAATAATAAATTTATATATATACAAATTTCAATTATAAAATAAAATATAAATATAATAAAAAATACAAATTATTAAAATATTTCTTTATTAACTATTCACTAATTATTAAAATAATTAGTGAATAGTTAATAAAGAAATATTTTTTATATAATAAATAATAAATAATAAATAAATAAATAAATAAATTAATAAATTAATGAATAAATAAATAAATTAATAAATTAATAAATAAATAAATAAATAAATAAACTCTAATGAAATAAAATATATATCTTGAATTCAATATAGTAAAGAATATGAGTTATGTTATTTTATAATTTAATATTTTTAACAATTTATTTTTTCTATTGTTTTTTAATTGAATATTTTAAATAATTTATTTTATACCATTTATATTATAACTAATTATATTTAATAATAATTTATACCTTTATTACTGAATAAATAAATGTTTTTAAATTTATTTTTCTTTTTTCTATTAATTTTAACTGAATGTTTCATACAATTGAATATTTATAACAATATCTTTTTTCCATTGTTTTTTAATCGAACGCTTTAAACAACTGAATATTTTTAACAATATATTTTTTCTTTTTTCTATTGTCTTTTAATTGAACGTTTTTTCGTGGCTTTTTTTTTTTTTTTTTTTTTTTTATTTATTAAATAATAATGGAATATTTATAACAATTTATTTATTATTCTTATTTAAATTTAAATAAAATTATGACATCAATAATATATCAATAATATTCATATTAAAATAATTTTTTAATATTAAAAATTTGTATAAAATTTTTAATATAAATAGCGATAAAAAAAAGTTTTCTTAAAATTTAAATTTCTAGAAATTTAATAAATAATAATCTTGTTATCATGTATTTTTTAAAAATTATTTTAATTTTAAATTTTGTAGTAGATAATTTATGTGGAAATTTGAATAATTGTAAAAGTTATTATAAAGTTGGAAAAAAAAAAAGAAACTATCTATGATATTTCTTTTAAATTTAAATTACCATTATCATTTATTAAATATTTAAATAAAGGTTTAGACTTATAAATTAAGAATAATAATTTTGTCTGTATTAAAGGAGATATAGATTATATTAAATTTTATAAATGAATCAGGTAATTAGTTTTATGTTTTACTAATAAAATATTAATTTTTTTTTTTACTTAAATTAATTAAGAATTTTAATGAAGATCTTTGTGTATTTTTATTTTAATATCAACATCTGTTATACAATTTATACATGTATTTGTATGTAGTATAACTGGAAGATATACATTATTATTAAGTGTATTGTTCTTGTAATATAACTTATGGTTATGTAAGAATTTATGTATTTTACTTATTTAAATTTATGTTCATATAGGAGACTATTTCAATCCAAATCATGTAATTACAGCTTCTTTCTATAAATATCTAAAATTACTGTTCCTTTTAATTATTTTCTTTTTTATTATTTTTTATGAAATTGAATTGTAGTTATAATAATTAGAATTAGTGAAACAAAGAATAGTGTTATTATCATCGTGTTTTATCATAGAGTGGATTTTAAGTGACATTTTTTCTTTACATCGAGATTTTATTATTAATTATACATTATTATTCATTACAGGCTTTTTAATTTTTTATTTATTTGTTATACCTTTTTTTTTTTTTTTTTTTTTTTTTTTTTTTTTTTTTAATTCAATTTAAGCATTATATCATTTTTTTTATCTACATTTTATATTTATTAATTCCTTTTTAGATTAGTGCTATGGCAAACCTAAATTAAATTCAACTGGTATGAACAAGTATTTCAATCGTGGAAGTCGCTGCTATGGTATATTCTAGTATCCAAATTATGTTTAATATTTGTTGGAGGTATTAGATCATGGATAGAACCTCAGTTATGAAAATTTCTTAATGAAAAGTTTAGTGGTTTAATTGATTCTATTATTTCAATAAAATACACAAACAATTTGGTGATACTTTCTTTCGTATAAAAGTAAAATTCACTCTGATGCAATCAAAGAAATTTTGTAAGGATTTGGAAAAGAGTAATTCACTTATTACGGCTTCTTGCTAAAGTTAGGAATTTTACTACAAAAAGATCTTTCTTCAGATGAACTTGTGGAAAAAATTCACTGTTTCCGCTAATAGTATTGCAGAAGATCTTAGCATTATTTCAGTTCCTTCTCCTAAAAAACTATTTGAAATATCAAAGTCTATTTTTTATCTTTAAGGGAAAAAATAGTATTTCATATTATTGATATATAAATATATATTTATTTTAGAAATTTAGAAATTTTAAAATTTTAATTTTCAATTATAAAAACTTTATTTATAAAAAATAAAGTTTTTTTTTTTTTTTTTTTACTTAGCAAATATATTAATATATTATTAAAAAAAATTTAAATATAAATATTAAAAAAAAAAAATTTAATAAAATTTTTTTATTATCTTTATTATCTTTTAATGACAAGAGAAAATAAAATAATTTTATAATTAATAAAATAAAAATAAAAATCTTTTATGATTTAATGCTTTATTTATTATAAAATAAACTTTTTTTCTTTTTATAAAAAAAAAAAATTAAATATATATATTATTATTATAAAATAAATATAATTTTTTTTTTTTTTTTTTTTTTAAATATAAACTTTTTATACAATAACTTTACAATCCATCAAAACGTTCATAAAAAAAAAATATTTTAGTATTTCAAATTAAATTATTATTATTATTATTATTATTATTATTATTATTTATTATTATTATTATTATTATTATTATTATTATTATTATTATTATTATTATTATTATTATTAAAGAAATTTATTTAATTATTAATTATTCATACATTTATTTATTTATTATAAAATATTATATTGACGAAAGTCGCGAATTTTCGTCTAAAGAATAAACAAATATTTTTATATAAACTATATTATTATTTCACGTGAATAAACAAGAATAAAGAGATTATTTACATGCGCATGATAAATTTAATGATTTACATTTAATTATGTATTAACATAAATAATGTTAATTTACATTTTAAGTTTAGTTTTTACATAAATATTTATGATTTATATTTTCTATTATTTAATTATAAACTTAAATTGTTAAGTTTATTTATTTATATTATTTAATACTTTAACACTCCCCCTCAAATCAGTTTTCATTTGTAATGAAAATTTGATTTGCAAAGGTTGTCATTTTAGTTCCATTAACGCATTTTGTTAATGTGTCAGCTAGCATTTTATCGGTACTGATATATTTTAATTTAATTAAATTTTTCTCAATATTGTCTTTATTAAAATGATATTTGATTGAAATATGTTTTAATTTTGGATTTAATTCCCCATTTTCCATTGAAATTTTACTTGCATTATTATCAGTGAATAATGTTAGTGGTTTGTTGAATTTGAATAATTCATATAAGATATTTTTAATTCTTAATAATTTCTTTATACATACTGATGCACTTATGTATTCAGCTTCTGCTGTTGATGTGGCGACAACTGACTGTTTTTTCGAAGTCCAGGATATTGGATTATTTCCCATTAAGATAATATTACCTGACGTTGATTTTCTGTCAGTAACATCACCAGCGAAGTCTGAATCTGTGTAACCTACAATGTTACCAGTGCCATCATATTTAATTTTATAATTTTTAGTGTCTTTTAAATATTGTAATATAGCTATAACTTTGCGCCAGTCAGATACTGTTGGATTTTCTGAATTTCTAGCGGCTTTATTAACTGAAAATGCAATGTCGGGTCTGGTACATTTTGATAAATATATTAACATACCAATTGCACTTTTATATTTGGTTTTGTCGAATGGTTGATTATTTTCAGATTTAGTATTGTCACCAACACATGGTGTTCTTCTTACTCTTTGGTTGTTAATATTAAATTTTTTTAGAATATTGTTTATAAATTGAGTTTGTGATAATGAATATGTTTTATTATTATTTTCGACTTTAATTCCTAATAAGTAGTCAATCGGTCCAGATTTTGAGATTTTAAATTTATTTTTAATTTTATTGAAAATTTTGTTAATTTCTTCCTTTTCGCCAGTAACAATCATATCATCTACATATAAGCCTATTATACAAACTAATTTTCTGTTAATAACTTTCTTAAAAACACAACTTTCGGATTTTAGTTGCTCCATTCCTTGTTCTATTAAAAATTTTGAAATAGTTTTATACCACTGTCGGCCAGATTGTTTTAAACCGTACAGTGCTTTGTTTAGTTTCCAATATCCCCTCCCAAAGTTAGGATCTCCAGGGGGAATTTTAACGTAAATGTCCTTGTCTAAATTCGCGTTGAGATACGCAGCTTTGATATCTAATTGTAGAATATCCCATTTAAATTTAGCAGCGAGAGCGATAAGAAGCTTAAGACAATCAATATTTAAAGTAGGTGAGAAAGTCATTTCGTAATCAATACCATATTTTTGAATAAAGCCTTTAGCAACAAAGCGGGCTTTATGTTTAATTACATGTCCAAGGCCATCGGTTTTAAGAGCGTAAACCCATTTGGAAGGAATAGGTTTCTTACCATCTGGAATAGTATTAACAAAAGTCATAATTTTATTGGTGTAAAGATTATCAAGTTCATTATCCATAGCTTTTTCCCATAGAACATGGTCTTTGCAATTTGTGGCTTGGAAAAATGATTGTGGCACAAAATATTCCAAGGAAGCAATAATTTTAGAATTAAAGTTTGATCTACGAAATTTTTGCGATTGGGAAGGTGTTAAATCGTCTGAAAGTGACCTTTTATGAAAATTAAAATTAAAATGATTTTTATCATGTAAAAAATTATTTTTCTTAATTATATATTGATTATTTGAAAATATATAATCGATATTTCCATTTTCAAAATTTTTATTATTTTTGAAATGAAAGTTACTCCTATGATGAGGTAAATTAATTCTATTGAAAGGATTAGTATTAAAAGAATTTTGGTTATCTATGTGTAATTCTTTAACACTTCTTCTGCCGTTAAAAGGGAACTTTTTGTCAATGTAAGAAGAGATAATATTATTTCTATTAAACATAGTGTTTCCTTGAGAAGAAGAAGGAAAATTATAATAATTTGAGTTTGATAAATTTTTTGATTGCAATATATTGTTAGTAGTACTGGTAGATATATTATTTTTAATATTTGTTTCAGAAAAATTTTTATTAAAATTATCTATATTTATATTAGATTTATTAGAAGACATATTGGTTTGTTCATTGACTTTTTCTTGATTATTAAATTTCATATTAATTAAGGTTTCGTCATTAATATCAAAAAATTTTTCTTCATCAAAAATTTCATTATTATTTTGAGTTTTAGAAATTCTAACTTTATTATTATTTGAATTTCCAGAAAAATTTTTTTCATGATTAAAATTATTATTTGATAAGGTTTCATTTAAATTTTTGTCTTTGATTATTGAATTTTCTTCATTTTTTGAAAAATTTTTATTATCAGAAAAATTTTCATCAGATGAATTTTTGAAATTATCTTGATTTTTGACATTTTGGTCCTCTTCTTCTTGAATTTTTGTAGGAATGTCCTTACCGATATTATTAGAAATATTGGTATCATTTTGATCCTCAGTTGCTGGGCTTTTACCTTTGTCTTTTTTGGGTAAATATTCGTTATTTGAATTTTTATGAATTTGTTCATTAAGTCCAGTAGGTAATTTCTTTGAAGAAGGTCCCAAATTTTTGTTATTTTTTTCTTGAAATTTCCGTTATATTTATTTTCAGAAGATTTGTCATTGTGATGGCTATGATCTAGATTGACTTCCCCAGAAAATTGTGGTGAATTTTTTGAAAAATAGAAATCAAAGGCTAGAAAGTCTTGGTCCCCATATTGATTAATTTTATTATTTGCTAATTTAATATTAGCAGGAGTATCCTCAAGACAGTATATTTCTCTACAGTAGTGGATTGAATAATCGTGAAAATCCATAATGATGTAACTGTTTGATTTTTCACTAAACCCAAGAAAAATTCCTTTCTTGGAATTAGGTGAAAATTTTGATTTGTTTTGACTTCTGTCAATATAAAAAGAGATGCATCCGAATACTTTGATATGATTAATTTTTACTTTATTCATATAGAAGATTTCATCTGGAATTTTATTATGAATTCCAGAATGAGGAACTTTGTTGTATATATAATTGGCATATAATATCGCGAAGTCCCAAAAATTTTCGCTTAGTCCACTCCAATATAGCAAGGTTTTTGCGCAGGAAACAATAGTTAAGTTAAATCTTTCGCATAATCCGTTATTTTCTGGATTATACGGGGGAGAAAAAACCTTTTCTATTCCATTTTCATTGCAAAAGTAATCAATTTTCTTGTTTTTATATTCCTTTGCGTTATCAGATTTAAAAACTTTTATTTTATAATCTTTGTATTTATTATTTAACATTCTTAAGGTATTAATGATAATGTCTGTAGCTTCTGATTTACTCTTCATAATAAAGACCCATGATTTTCTTGATACTTCATCTAGGATAGTTAGTATAAACCTTTTTCCTGTGTATGATGTGTTAATTGGACCAATAATATCCGAGTGGATAACTTCTGATATTTCTTTGGCTCTGGGAGGAATTTTATTGTGTGGATTGCGTTTCATTTTCGCGATTCTGCAATCGTCACACTTATCTAAGTTAATTTCATGATGGTTTAGGAAGTTTTTCAAATCTTCTTGGTAGAAATGGCCAAGCCGTCGATGCCAAATTAGTTCTTCAGCATTACGAAAATTTTGAATTGCCATAATATTATTCTTAGAGTTTCTTTCGTTTTCAATATTGAAATGAGTAACTACAATTTTAACTTCATTGTTATTATTAGCTTGGAATGTGGCAATAATATTATAATTGTTATCTAAAATTCTGAGAATAATATTATTGTGTTTATCCTTTTCTGTCAAGGTTTTAACATCTTGTTTTGCCCATTCTATTCCACTAATAATATTTTTAGCTACTTCTTTTGAATATAATACTTTGTTAAATTTAAAATGATAATTATTAATAGTAAATTCAAATTCACCATGGCCTTCAAAATAGCAATAAGTATTATTTGCACATCTTAACTTTATTTTTTCTTTTTTAAAATTTTTAAGCAAACTTAGATCATTAGTTATATGTTCACCAGCACCTGAATCATATAACCATTCTGATGTTTCTTTTTTATTGTAATTAATATTAAAAATTTCATTTGTATTATTTGTATTTATTTCCTTTTTATTAATATTATTTATAAAAATTTCTTTAGCTAAATTTAATTTATTTTCTACTCGTGTTATTATATTATTTTTAATTAAAACTTCATTTTTAACGTCTTCTTTATCATAATTTATGAAACAATTTGATTTTTCAGATTCTTGATATTCATCTGAATCATCATCATCCACATATTTTCCTTTGCTTTTAGGATTATAATATTTATAAAACATTGGGCGGATATCATCATACGATACATTTTCGTTGTATTCATTATTTAAATTAATGTATCTAACGGCTCTTCCATTTTGCCCATTATAATGTGGATGATAATTGTTTCTGTATTTTTGTTCATCTTGAATGTAGTACTTGTTATATAATCCTTTTGGATTTCTTGGATTATATCTACATTCTTTGGTGGAATGGCCTCCTTTTTCACATATTTCACAGAATTTATTATTATTGCTATATTTATTACTATTAAATTTATCTTTATTGTTTTGTTTACTTGGATTTCCTTTTTTGGGAAAATTTTTATTATTGTTCTTGTTTTTTAAATTTTTCCTATCCTTGTGTCCAAGTTTCCCAGCATAATCTATATCCATCGGATCATCAGAGTCATTTCCATTTTGGGTAACATCGTCGACATAAATCCAGGTGTTTATGTCGTTTACGATGGTGGTCCTAAGATTTTCAGCATTTTCATTGCCATTTAATGTTATTTTCTTTTTGTAACTTGTAGGCAATGATTTTAATATGTATTTAACTTTTTCCTTTTCGGAAATATTATTTCCGGAAGATTCCATACCTTTAAATAATTTAAATAGTCTTTTTAAGGTAAATGGAATATCTTCCTCTTTCTTCGCTTTTACTTCTCTTAATTTATTCATCCATTGAGTCATATCATTTTCATTGAGTTTGTACTCCCCTTCTAAATATTCGATTATTTCACGAGGGGTAGTCATTCCGATTATGTCCTCATGAATTTTGGTACATATGGTATTTTTTATGATGTAGCGGACTTTTGTATTATTCCTTCTTGCATTTTCTATATCGCCCGCATTACTATTTGTGGCCTTTTCTTTTTCTTTTACTACATCTTTTATTAGATATTCCTCTAAGCCATCCTTTTCGAGGATATCTTTCAAACTATCATACCATATGTTATAATTTTTGCCATTCAATATGGCTTCCTTTTTGAAAAATAAAGATTCGTTCATAAATATTTTATTATTTTTTTTTTTTTTTTTTTTTTTTTTTTTTTAATTTAAAATTAGTATTATAATGATT
>JACVTC010000015.1:40000-50000 GCA_016946835.1 Neocallimastix lanati (nom. inval.)
ATGTAATGTATACATAAGAAAAATAATGAAAATCGAATAATCATAATATAATTATAATATTTTAACTTTATTATTATTTATTATTTATTATTTATTATTTATTATTTATTATCCAATTATTTATTATTTATTATTTATTATTTATTATTTATTATTTATTATTTATTATCCAATTATTTATTATTTATTATTTATTATTTATTATTTATTATTTATTATTTATTATTTATTATTTATTATTTATTATTTATTATTTATTATTTATTATTTATTATTTATTATTTATTATTTATTATTTATTATTTATTATTTATTATTTATTATTTATTATTTATTATTTAATTATTCAATTATTTATGATAATATTATTAAATCTTATAATTTTAATATAATATAATAATAATCATATTAAAAATTTAATTTAAAATTTTATTAATAATTAAAGTTTAGCTTAGAAGAAAAAAAGAAAATTTTTTTTTCTTATTAAATGAGGTGATTTTTTTTTTTTAAAAAAAGAAACAATATTTTTATTAGCAATTAAAGTTTAACTTTTTGATTAATTATGTTTGGTACCCAATAAAATGAATGAATTTAATGAAGATAAAGAATATCAACAAGTTTTTAATTAAAAATAATTAAAATTAACAGATAATAAAAAAAAAAATTTATGTAAAAATGATACATCTATATATTATATTATATATTATATTATATATTATATTATATATTATATATATTATGGATAGATTAATGATTTATTGAAATAATTCATTTTTACTATTTTTTTTTTTTTGGTTGTTTAAAAAAATAAAAAAAATAAAAAAAAAAAGTGAAATTCATATTACATATATAACATAGTTAAAATAAAAAATTTTATTATTTTTTTTAAATAAAGTAATATTTAAACAAAAAATAAAATTAATTATTCATGTGGAATTCATAATAATTAATAGGCTGTTTAAAAATATTAAAAATTATGCATAATAAAATATTTTAAAATTAAAGTATTGATTTTATATTAAAAAGAAAAAAAAATTTTTTTTTTTAATATTACACACATGAAATAAATAAAATCAAATTTTATAGATCAAAAAAAAAAAATAAAAAAAAAACATACAAAATACAAAATTTAAAAAAAAATCATATCAGAATAAAAAAAAATAATAAATATTAACATAATTTCTATAAATTATATTTATTATTTATATTTATTATCATCTTTTATATTATTTTATTTTATATTATAATATTTTATTTTATTATTATTATTATTATTATTTTATTATTATTATTATTTTTATTATAATTATTAATAATCATATATTATATTAACAATAAAAATTTAATTTAATTTTAATTAAATAAGCTATTGAGGGAAAAACAAAAAGAAAAATAATAAAAAAAAATATAAATTAAATAAAAAAAAAATTAACTTTATATAAAATAAAATATAAAAAAAAAATAATAATAATAAAAATATAAATATAAATAAATATAATTATAATAAAATAAAATAAAATAAAATAAGAAGTTTAAAAATTAAAAAAGTATAATACATTAATTTTTTTTTTTATTTTATTCGTTCTTTATACCTTTTGTACATATACATATAAAGCTTAAAAATAAAAAAAAAAAAAAAGTTTTAATAACTAATATTTATTCTATTAAAAAACAAAAATTTAATACTTTCTTTTTTTTTTTATTATATTTTTATATATTTAATTGTACATATTAACTTTATTATTTTAATAATCTAAAAAAAAAAAAAAAATTAATGATAATTAATAGTATTAAAAAAAAAAAAAAATTAATGATAATTAATAGTATTAAAAAAAAAAAAAAAAAAAGAAAATTTTAATGATAAAAAAAATAAGAAATAAAAAAGATAAATTATTAAAATTAAACTCTATAATACATTTTAAAAAATATATAAAAAAAAATTATAAAAAGTAGTCATTACAACTTTATTTTTTGTTTTCTGTTTTTACAATTATCATCATGATAAAGTAAAGATTGAATTGTCCATGTAAGTTTTTATATTAAAATAAATATTATTTATATCATATAGGTTAGGTTTAAAATAAATTAAAATTTAAATTTTAAAATTAAAATAAAATATTAAATAATAAAGTACAGATTGAATAAAATAAAATAAAATAAAATAAAATAAAATAAATAGTAGAAATATGAATATAAAGTACAGATTGAATAAAATAAAATAAAATATAATATAATAAAATAAATAGTAGAGTATTAAATAATAAAGTACTGATTTAATTAAATAAAATAAAATAAAATAAAATAAATATGGAAATAATAAATAAAAATTAACTATATAAAAATAATATAAAATAAAATAAATATGGAAATAATAAATAAAAATTAACTATATAAAAATAATATAAAATAAAATAAATATGGAAATAATAAATAAAAATTAACTATATAAAAATAATATAAAATAAAATAAATATGGAAATAATAAATAAAAATTAACTATATAAAAATAATATAAAATAAAATAAATATGGATATAATAAATAAATATTAACTATATAAAAATAAAATAAAATAAAATAAATTTGGATATAATAAATAAATATTAACTATATAAAAATAAAATAAAATAAAATAAATTTGGATATAATAAATAAATATTAACTATATAAAAATAAAATAAAATAAAATAAATTAAGATTGTAACTTAATTACAACCTAAAGAGTTTGACCTCACAATGTCACAAAGGTACTTTAAAATAAAAGTTTTAGAATTAAATCAAAGTTTTTAGATATATTTAAATAAATTAAATTAAAATAAAATAAATTAAAACAAGATAAATGAAATTAAAATAAAATTCAATAAAACAAAAAAATCTAGAATTAAATCTAGTTTTTTTTTTTTTTTTTTTTTTTTATTTATTTTATTTTATTTTGTTTTTTTAATATATTTCATATAAAGTTTTTGAATAATCCATAATTTAACTTTTTATATAATAATTAAAATTTAAAATTTATACTATTATATTCTTTTATTTTATAATGCTTTATAATAGTTTTTTATTCTTTTTTTTTTTTTTTTTTTTTTTTTTTTTATTTTGACCTTTATTTTAAAGAAACAAAAAAATATAAATTTTTTAATTACTTTATAGATTAAAAATAAAAAATATACTATAAAGTATATAACTGTTATACAAATGAAGTCATCCACCTTTTTCGTATCTTTGGGTCTCTTAATTGAAGTCATTGGAGCATTTAAACAAGGAAAAGATTCTTCATTCTTTTATTCTAGTTCTGCCAATGCCTTTAACTATTCAAAAATAACTGATATTGTAATATTTTGGGTATGTTTTCCTAGATTATGATTATTTATATAATTTAATAATAATAATAAAAAGAAACAATATATTAATTACCTAAAATGTAAGAAAAAATTTATTAATTGAATTTAAACAACACTAATTTTATTATAGAGATTCGTATATAGTGATGTATCAACTAATTATACTACTATGGATTATTCGGGTCAAGTAAGGAATTTAATAATCATATTAAATATATTAATTAAAAAATCTGTATAATTGAAGTATTAAATAGAGCAATATTATGTAATTATTTTTATTATTATACATTTAATTCATTATTTAGAATATGGCTTTGCGTAAAAACCGGGGTTTATATTTAACTGAGGATATTCACTCTATGAAATTATGGAGTTATGCTTACTCTGGTGCTGTTATTGATACTGAAGTGTAAGTATAATATTCATTTTTTAACGTTATATATAAATTTTATTATAAGTTTTTTTATTATATCCACCTTTTTTTTAATATATTCAATTTAATTTAATTTCAATATTATTGTTTATTCACATAAATAGGTATTTAAAATATTTTAATAAATGTATTTTATTTTACTTTATTATTAATTTATATATCCATATTTAATTTAATTTTTTTTAATCATTATATAAAAAAGTATTAATGCACTTACTTCTGAATATTCCATGACAGAACAATATGAACTTTTCTTCAATAATATGAGTGCTGGGAAACAATTTGAACATGAATGGAATGGTGATTCTACTCTTTTTGCTATTTGGTTTGGTATTAATGATTTAATTGATAAAACTATTAATGGAGAAAAAATCATAGTAGATACAATTAGTGAAGAAATAGATACAAAAGATATCATTTCCATGTTTAAAAATGGTTCAAGGCATGTATGATAATGGTGCAAGAAACTTTTTATTTTTCTATGTTCCAGCAATAGATAAAGCTCCTGTCAATAGTTTTTACACAATTTTAAGAAGTCCAGAGGAAATTTGCCAAATTTAATACTAAACTTAAAAAGTTTTGTCGAAGATTTAAAAGATCGTTATTCCGACACCAATATTTTTATTTATAATTCTTATGATGAATTTCGTTACATTTTTGAAAATCATTCAAATTATAATCTGACTGAAATTAATACTTTCAGTATGAATGAATGTAATACCCTTGAAAAATTTTTTTCCATACACATCTGGAATATTAACAGTTTCTTTTTTTTTTTTTTTTTTTTTTTTTTTTAATAGATGAAATCCATTTCAATGCAATTTTCATTTTTGATATAGAAGCTAACGTAATATTCGTTCTTTATTTTCAATACGTTTTCTTTGCTTATTGTACCTTGTATATCAACAAATTGGAAATAAAGAATAATGAGAAGTATTATCAGAATATTTTTGAATTGCAAACATCTAGTAATCGTAAGAGTTGTTTTATTATTTATAATAAATTTATGTTAACTATGTCTAAAATCGTTTTTAATAACACTAATAAATAAGAATTAAAACAAATTTTTAATGGTCAGGACAAGGGCGCATCAGACCTATATATATAGTGGACATATCTAAATAAAAAAAAAAAAAAAATAAAAAATAAAAATAAAAATAAAAAATAAAAAAAGTTAAAAATAAAATATTTTATCACTTGGAATTAAATGTACCCTGACCAATAATTGTTTAATTGTTTATTAAAAATTTTTTTAATTAAAATATAGAAAACACCGAAAAAAAAAAAAATTATAAAAACATAGTTATTTTTATTTAAATTTTAAATTTTATTTTTTTTTCTCTAATTTTATAATTTTTATTTTTTACTATAAATATTTATTTTTATTTTATGTAATTTTTTTTTATTGCTATATATACAATTTTTTTTAATATCTATTTATCTATATATATATATTTTAATTATATTTTATTATTATTATAATTATTCATATGGAGAATAGATTGGGATATTATCTGAATATGTACAGAACTTAGAACATTGCAGAATCCTTCATTTTAACTATAATTATGATTATTAAATATATATAAATATCATTATTAGTATTGTCATGATCATGAATTCAATAGTTAATTAATATCATGATATATATCATGACAATGTCTTGAATATCGTTATTGAATCATATAATTTTTAATTTTTATTAATTTTTTTTTTTTTTTTTTAGCTAAATTCATATAAATATAGTACCGTAATAAATTATAAAAATTGTAATATCAAACAGTTTATTAATTATTAAATAATAATATTAATTTATTTGTTCTATTTTACATATATATATTAATTAATTTGTTTTGTTTTATTTTTAAAGAAATATTTTTTTATAATTTTTTTTTTTTAAATTCATTTTTTTATTATTATCATTACAATTATTTTTAAATTTTTTAATATTTTATTACTTCAATTTTTTTTTTTTAATTATTATTATTATTATTATTGCATTATAAATTAAAATAATTAATAAGAAAAATAATAAAAAAAGTTTTTTTATCAATTTTAATTTATAGAAATAAAATAGAATACCAAAAAAAAAAAAAAAAAAAAAAAGTTAATATATTATTTGAAACTTTAAATAGAGCAAATAGTTTTAAAATAAATGTTTTTTTTTTTTTTTTTTTTTTTTTTTTTTCACTATATTTTGTTTATTTTATTAGTTAATAATGTAAATTAGATAATTGAGATTTTTTTAAAAAAAAAAAAAAAAAAAAAAACTTTTTTTTTTATATAATTTTTTTCATTATTTTAAGCTTTTTAAATTTAATAATAAAATTATAATTTCTTTTTATACATATAAAATAGTTAATACAACATACATATTAAAAAATATATAATTATTTATAAAAAATATTATTAAAATTTATCTATTAACTAATATGACACTTTATTGCTATTAATCCTAGCTAATAGCATTTAACTTAATAAGATTTTTTTAAAGAAAAAAAAGACATTTTTAATTTATTTATTTTTATTAATATTTATTTTATTTTATTTTTACTTATTATGACGAATATTTTTTTTTTTTTTTTTTTTATAATTTATAAATTTTTACTTATAATTTTTATATTATTATTATTATTATAAGTATTATTTTTTTAATTTTATTTTATTATATTATTATTATTACAATTATTATTTTTTTATTTTTATTTCATGATTATTTTATTTTTTTCTATTTTTATTTTATTATTATTTTATTTTATTCTAATCTTATTTCTATTTTTATTTTTATTTTTATTTTTTTTTTATTTCAAATAAAAATTTTAGTTTCAATATTTTTGAAGGATTTGCTTCTTCTCAAAGTTAATAAAGATTTGTTCAAGTGAAGTTTGATTAAAAAATACAATCTATCATAAGACCATTCTTCTCGTATTCATCTATTTTTTCTAAGAAAGAACCAATTTTTTTTAGTCATTTTAACTTCATACTAGTTTTTTTTATCTTTCATAATCGTTGGAATTAAATAAATTACGTCCTTCAACCACTTGTGAATGGAATCGATTCGCATCTTCTGTTTGTAATTCTAAAATATAGCTTTCCCCATATTTCATTTTGAAGTGTTCTGGACTGCCAGTACAAGTTAGGCGACCATTCACTAAAATGGCTAAACGGTCACAGAGATGTTCAGCTTCTTCCATAAAGTGAATAGTCAGAATTAAGGCTGAATCATTCATTCTCTTCGTTTTGCTTAACAATATCCCAAATTAAACAACGAGTGGATGGATCCATACCAGCAGTTGGTTGGTCTAATAAAATTCGTTTAGGATAAGCACAGGTAGCGATTAAAATAGAAAGTTTACCTTTAGTACCTCCACTTAGGTTACCAATACGTTTAATTTAATGTTTCTCCAAACCAGCGGCATTAATGTATTGAGAAGTATAGACTTTTACATCTTTAGAATGGTAACCACGAATACTGAGAAAGAATTCAAGGTGTTCACGAAACGTTAACTCCTTCATGAAAATCTTTAACCTCTATTTAACAAGGGTACTAATAACTTTAGAATTCGTTGGTTTGGAAATTGACTTTAGTTTTGGTAAACTATTTTCATTGGTTTGAATTAATCATCGTTCATCATTACTCTCATCTTTGTTAGTATCTTCATTAAACGTTATATCATCTTTCACTTTACAATTAAAGAAAGTTAACACTTCTAAGTATTAAATAAAAATATATTAAAATCAAAAAAAAAAAAAAAAAAAAAATTTACTAAAAATAATAACTAAAGAAATAAAAAAATAATATTAATAAATCTAAAATTACTTTTATTTCTTTTCAATTTTTCAATTTGCTTTAAAATATTTAATTAATTATAAATATTCTAATATTTTTTATTATTTTTATAATACCTATTGGTTTAAAATTTGAAACTATAAAAATTATTAATATCATATACTATTTTTATAATGAATTTTAGTAAAAAAAAAAAAAAAAAAAACATATTAATAATTAATATTTAAAAAGGAAAAAGTTATTTTCTTACTACTTTTTTTTATTTATATTTAGCTTTTAATAATTTACTGTGAAACACAGATAGTTTATAAAACTTTAAAATTTAAAGTAGTTAATAAATATATTTATATATATTTTCCTAGAATAAAGTTTATTTATATTAATATTTAATTTTTATTTATTTTTATCTTAAAAAAAAAAAAAAAAATTTTTTTTTTTTTTTTTTTTTTTTTCTTCCTAGAACGTTATTAATTATTAATGTTTATTTTAATAATGTTGTGTAACATTGATAATTTTTTAAATATTAAAATTTAAAAGAGCGATATAGCAAAAGAAATAATACCTTAATTTTTTATAGTTTCATTTTTAATTATTACAGACCTTTTATATAACTCCACGAACCAACAGTATAAATGATTTAGAGAATAGTTGTAAAGATTTAACTAAAATAATCTATGTATTTTTTTATATTAAAATTTATAAGATTTTCTTAATAATTTTATTTTTAAAAATTTTTATTATATTTATATTGGAAATATTAATATATTTTTTATTTATTTATTTATTTATTTATATCTGAAATATTCATATACTTTTTTTTTTTTTTATTCTTTTATATTGAATATATACAAGCAAAATTTATGTCAAGGCAACCAATGGATCGGTTATTTTTATCTTATTTTTTTTTTTTTTTTATTATTTCTTAATTTGCATTTTAGATTTTTTTTTTTTTTTTTTAAATTTTATAATTTAAAATGATAATTGTTTGTATATTTAATACTTTTTATTATTACTTCTTTGAACTGAATAGCGATTTAATTACTATTATACACCATATATAATATTTGTTATAATAAATATAAATTTATATTATCACTTAATAAATAGATAGTCTTCTCTCTGAGAACTCCATCAAAGAAGAGGTGTACGTCCCTGAGAGAGAGATAAGTATTCCTAGATCTTTAAAAAAAAAATTACTAATTGAAAAAAAGAAACTTAAACTATTTTAATTTTTAAATATTTAATAATTATCATTAAAGATATAGTTTTATCAAAAGTTATACAACAATAATTTATTTTTAATTTTATTTTTTTTAGCTATATTATTATTATTATAAAAATTTTATTTATATAATTTTTTTTTTTATTATTATTATTTTTAATAATTTATAATAATATAAATTTTCATGTATTTTTTACGTGCATAATAAAAACTATTAATAATAGTCATTATAAATCTATTACTCAATTAATATATTAATTGCATTGATTTGAATTTTTTTTTTTTTTTTTATTTGGACTAAGAATAAACATTATTTAATAATATTTATTAAAAAAAATATATGAAAATAAAATATATGAAATTTTTTACATTAATATTAAAAAATTTACGTTATTAGTTTCGATGATGAAATGGCAAATTGATCATTAGTGTAAAAATCATTAATCACAATAGGTATAATATTAGAAAAGAAATTTTGGCAAACTCCACAAAATATGAAATCTAAAAAAAAAAAAAAAAAAAAAAAAAAAAATAGACTCTCTTGAATGTGATTGAAAGCGCAAAAAATCCAAAAAGACATAAATGAAAATAAATGTAATCTCTTGAAAATTCAATTATGTACAATTATTTCTATTTTTATTTTTATTATAAATATAATTATTATAAAAACGTCTTCTTTCCCTCGAAACGATCTTTTAAGATTTCATATACTGCATTTCCCCTCCTCCCAAGAAGGAGACACAGTAGTTAAAAAGAAAATCAATATTAAAACTGAGAATGACCTATTCTCAAGTTCTTCCCAATCCTTGAAATTTCATAATTTCCTGATGGGAATTGTAATATATGATTCCGGATCTGAAGTATTTCTATGAATTTATTGTTTCAACCAGACCTTTTCTATACAAACTAAGTAGTGAATAAAAATTTACTCTCAAAATATTATTAATAATGTGTCTTTTTTCTGATTCAAAATATTTAATGCAGTATTTTGTACAATATGTAAAAAAGATAATATATTACAATAACTTCTTATCGTGTTATTAATGTCATTATAAAAATTAATTTGAAAATAAAAATATTATGATTGTTTCAATTACAATTAAACTCTACAGATATTTTTATACAAATTATATTTATTATTTTTATATATAATATTTATTAATTATATTTATAATATTTATTATTTGTATTTATAATATTTATTATCTGTATTTA
>JACVTC010000015.1:55000-102500 GCA_016946835.1 Neocallimastix lanati (nom. inval.)
TTTAATTATTTATTATTATTATTATTATTATTATTAATATCTTTTTTTTTTTTTTTTTTTTTTTTTTTTTTTTTTTTGATAATTATTTATAATTATTATTTATTTATATAACTGTTATTAAAGCTTATAATACAATTTTATTTATTTATTATTTATTTAAATATATATTTTTTTTTTGTTAAAAATTTTACTTTTTGTGTAATAACTATATATATATATATATTTATTTAATTAGTTTTAATCTTTTAATAATAATTATATATATATATTTTATTTCTTTTTTTATTAATTATATAGATATATTTTTATTTTAATTTTTATTTTTATTTTTATTTTTTTGTAAATGTATTATCAATCTTAAATATTTTTTTTCTTTAATTTTTAATCTTATCATTTTTATATATAGATATTTAATTATAATCATCATTTATATAATTATAATAGTTGTAAATTAAAGCAATGTAAGGATCATTATTTTTTAGTAAATCACTTAGGGTATTTTTATTATTTTCAGGATCATGAATTGAAAAGTCAGAACTCTTCAAATTACTGTAGTCATAATCACCATTGTAACCGTAAACAGTAACCCAGTATTCACGACCTCCAGATAAACCACAATATGGAACAGCATTACCATTTGCTAAACTCTCTAAAACAACAGATAAATCTGGGTCATTTATAAATACAAATTTTAAATCATCAAAACTGGAAAAGTCAATATCACATCCATAGAAATTCATTTTCTTAGCCACATCATATGGAGTGTAGTCCATTCCTTGAATTTGGTTCAGAGCCATGGTAATGGAGGTAATACAACTACCTTCCTTACTAATGGTACAACCGGTAGCAAATTCATTTGGGTAATTAGCTTTTTTAAGTGGTGAGACATCAAGTTTAATCTTATTATATTGTGTTTCTTCAGATGGTTCATCAAGACAACATTGAACGTTTTCGCTACCACGGCATACATCATAGGCAACATTATAAGAAGGACATAAAGTTTTATTAATATCAATACAAGTACCATTTATACCATTGCTAGAACACTTTTTTCCAACGTCTACTTCTTGATTTGATGGAGTTTCTTCTTCCTCTTCAAGACAACATTGGACGTTACCATTACCTGAACATATATCATAGGCAACATGATAAGTTTCACATTTAGTTTGATTGATATCAATACAGGTACCATTAATACCGTTACTAGAACACTTTTCACCGACAGCTGTATTCTCTCCTGATGTATTTTGCTCTTCTAGAGGTTCTTCCTCTTCTTCGAGACAACATTCAACGCTATCGCCACCAGAGCATAGACCATAGGCAACATGATAAGTTTCACACTTAGTTTGATTTATATCAATACAAGTGCCATTTATACCATTACTAGAACATTTTTTTCCAACACCACTTGCCTCAAGACAACATCCAATATTATATCCACCTTTACATATATTATAGGCAATATTATTAGACTCACAAGTACTTTGATTAGTATCAATACAAGTACCATTTAGACCTTCGTAAGAACACTTTTCTCCAACACCTTCTGGTTTTTCCTCCTCTTCAAGGCAGCATCCAACGTTATCACCTTGACAGGCATCAAAATTAACATTAAACGTTTTACAGGGTGTTTCATTGACATCAATACAAATACCATTTATACCTCCACTAGAACATTTTTTTCCAACTTCTGTTGGAGGTGCTTCCAGACAACATCCAACAAAATCACCTAAACATTGATCATAAGCCATATTATTACTTTCACATGTCGTTTCATTAACATCAATACATGTTCCATTCAAGCCATTATAAGAACATTTTTTACCAACTTCTGTTGGAGGTGCTTCCAGACAACATCCAACAAAATCACCTAAACATTGATCATAAACCATATTATTACTTTCACATGATGTTTCATTAACATCAATGCATGTTCCATTCAAGCCATTGTAAGAACATTTTTTACCAACTTCTGTTGGAGGTGCTTCCAGACAACATCCAACAAAATCACCTAAACATTGATCATAAGCCATATTATTACTTTCACATGTCGTTTCATTAACATCAATGCATGTTCCATTCAAGCCGTTGTAAGAACATTTTTTACCAACTTCTGTTGGAGGTGCTTCCAGACAACATCCAACAAAATCACCTAAACATTGATCATAAACCATATTATTACTTTCACATGATGTTTCATTAACATCAATGCATGTTCCATTCAAGCCATTGTAAGAACATTTTTTACCAACATCTGATGGTTCTGATGGTTCTGATGGATCTGATGGTAGGGATTCTAAGCAACATCGAACGTTATCACCACCTGGACATCTACCAGAAACAACATTACCACTATCACATGTACTCGTAGTAACATCTATACATGTTCCGCTTGAACCTCCGTAAGTACAGATTGAACCAACACCTGATCCACCTGAAGGTACATCAAGACAACATCTAATATTATTTCCACCTGGACACTTACCACTAACAATATTACCACTACTACATTGGCTCTTACTAACATCAATGCAAGTACCATTTGATTTATTGTCAGTACATCTTGTTCCAACACCTGTTGATCCTGATGGTCCATTGTTTAAACAACATCTGACATTATTTCCACCTGGACAAAGACCAGAAACAAGTTCACCATTGCATTTACTGATATTAGTATTGATACAAGAACCGCTTCTATTTCCACTGGAGCAGCTTTTTCCAACACCCGATCCATCTCCAACACAACATCTAACATTATCTCCACCTGGACAAAGACCAGAAACAAGTTTTCCATTACAATTTTGAACATTAGTATTTATACAAATACCACTGACATTTCCGCTAGAACAGGTTTTTCCAACACCCGATCCATCCCCAACACAACATTTAACGTTATTCGTACCTGGACAAAGACCAGTAACAAGACTACCATTACACTTGGTTGTATTGGTATTAATACATTTACCATTTACACCTTTATAATTACAGCTTTTTCCAACGCCGGTTGAATCATCAGGATCTAGGCAACATCTAACGTTACTAGCCCCTGGGCAAAGACCAGAAACAAGATCGCCACTACATTTTTTAACATTAGTATTTATACAGGTACCTCTTCTATTTCCACTTTTACAGCTTGCTCCAACACCTGTTGATCCAGTATTATTGCTGATACAACATCTAACATTACTAGTACCTGGACATCTACCAGTTATAAGTTTACCATCACATTTATCCGAATTAGTATCAATACATTTTCCTGTTTCACCTGCGTAGGTGCATATTGTTCCAACTCCTGTGTTGGAATTTCCTGATGATTTTTTAGGGAGACAACATCTAACGTAGGAAGCACCAGGACATTTATTAGAAACAAGATCACCATCACAACTTTTTTGGTTAGTATTAATACATGTACCAGTTCTACTTCCGTCAGTACACTTTTGACCAACTCCAGTATTGGAATTTCCTGTTGAATCAGTTGTGATACAGCATCTAACATTGGAAGCACCTGGACATTTATTAGAAATAAGACTACCATCACATTTGGTCACATTAGTATTAATACAAGTACCAGTTCTACTTCCGTCAGTACACTTTTGACCAACTCCTGTGTTGGAGTTTCCTGTTGAATCAGTTGTGATACAACATCTAACATTGGAAGCACCAGGACATTTATTAGAAATAAGACTACCATTACATTTGGTCACATTAGTATTAATACAAGTACCAGTTCTACCTCCATCAGTACACTTTTGACCAACTCCTGTGTTGGAATTTCCTGTTGAATCAGTTGTGATACAACATCTAACATTGGAAGCACCAGGACATTTATTAGAAATAAGACTACCATTACATTTGGTCACATTAGTATTAATACAAGTACCAGTTCTACTTCCATCAGAACACTTTTGACCAACTCCTGTGTTGGAGTTTCCTGTTGAATCAGTTGTGATACAACATCTAACGTTGGAAGCACCAGGACATTTATTAGAAATAAGACTACCATTACATTTGGTCACATTAGTATTAATACAAGTACCAGTTCTACTTCCATCAGAACACTTTTGACCAACTCCTGTGTTGGAATTTCCTGTTGAATCAGTTGTGATACAACATCTAACATTGGAAGCACCTGAACATTTATTAGAAATAAGACTACCATTACATTTGGTCACATTAGTATTAATACAAGTACCGGTTCTACTTCCATCAGAACACTTTTGACCAACTCCTGTGTTGGAGTTTCCTGTTGAATCAGTTGTGATACAACATCTAACATTGGAAGCACCTGGACATTTATTCGAAATAAGACTACCATTACATTTGGTCACATTAGTATTAATACAAGTACCAGTTCTACTTCCATCAGAACACTTTTGACCAACTCCTGTGTTGGAGTTTCCTGTTGAATCAGTTGTGATACAACATCTAACGTTGGAAGCACCAGGACATTTATTAGAAATAAGACTACCATTACATTTGGTCACATTAGTATTAATACAAGTACCAGTTCTACTTCCATCAGAACACTTTTGACCAACTCCTGTGTTGGAGTTTCCTGTTGAATCAGTTGTGATACAACATCTAACATTGGAAGCACCAGGACATTTATTAGAAATAAGACTACCATTACATTTGGTCACATTAGTATTAATACAAGTACCAGTTCTACTTCCATCAGAACACTTTTGACCAACTCCTGTGTTGGAGTTTCCTGTTGAATCAGTTGTGATACAACATCTAACATTGGAAGCACCAGGACATTTATTAGAAATAAGACTACCATTACATTTGGTCACATTAGTATTAATACAAGTACCAGTTCTACTTCCATCAGAACACTTTTGACCAACTCCTGCATCGGAATTTCCTGATGTTTTTTTAGGGAGACAGCATCTAATGTTGGAAGCCCCTGGACATTTATTAGAAACAAGATCACCATCACAACTTTTTTGGCTAGTATTAATACAAGTACCAGTTCTACTTCCATCAGAACACTTTTGACCAACTCCTGCATCGGAATTTCCTGATGTTTTTTTAGGGAGACAGCATCTAATGTTGGAAGCCCCTGGACATTTATTAGAAACAAGATCACCATCACAACTTTTTTGGCTAGTATTAATACAAGTACCAGTTCTACTTCCATCAGTACACTTTTGACCAACTCCTGTGTTGGAATTTCCTGAGCTTCCTGAACTTCCTGAACCTCCTGAGTTTGACTTTTTAATGCAACACTTGAAGTCAGAACCACCTGGGCATTTGCCAGAATAAGGCGTACCTGAACATTCATTAGAGAACATACAACTACCAGTTATGCCATCAACAACGCATGAAATATTTTCGCAGCATTTTATATTATTACCATCATTTGGACAATTACCATTACTGGTACTACCTTTATATTGACTACAGGTACCAGTTGCAATACAAATACCTTTCCTTCCATTAGCACATTTACCATTAACAGCAAACACAGTTGGTATGGCTGCTAATAATGATAAAACAAATCTTGTATTGATATGCATTATCAATTTTTTTTTTTTTTTTTTTAATTATTTTTGATTTTGTAAAAAATCAAAAATAAGTGATATATATGACTATTTATATTCTAATATTATCTATAAAATTTTAATTTGTTATAATTTTTTTTTTTTTTTGTTGCAGCCTTAGTTATTACAAATTTAAACTTTATTTATTCATTTATTAATTAATATGAATATTTATTTTTAGATTAATTTTTTAAAAAAAAAATATATATATATATATTACATATATATTACAATAAAATAAAAATATAATAAAAAAAAAAAAAAAAAAAAAAAAAACAATATTAAAAATTATCCAAATTTGACAAAATGTGTTAATTCTTTTTTTCCATACTTAATTTGGATACTTTTTTTTTTTATATTATATTTTTTATTTATTAATTGGAAATTATTATTATTTATTAATTATTAAAATTTAAAAATAAAATAGCAAAAAAGGGTTTTTTTTTTTTTTTGTTTCGTAATTTTTTAATATTAATAAATTTATTTAAATTAAATTTTTAATTAAACAATCACTAAAATTTCCAAATAAAATCCTAAATTTTAATTCGTTACCTAAAGAAATTGTTACATCTTTGTCATTTTAAATTTTAAATTAATCATTTATTAAAATTTAATAAGAAAAAAAAAAAAATTTATTTTGTTACTTAAAGAAATGTAACGTCTTAGTCATTATATTAATTATATTATTTTTAATTTATTTAAAATACTATTATAATAAATATATATGATTTTAATTTATTATTATTTTATTATTATATATATATTATATTTATTATTATTAATAGTTTTTTTTTATTAAAGAAAAAAAAAAAAAAATAAAAAAATAAAAATTATAAATAAAATGTAAAATAAATTATTAAATTATAATACAATTAAGAAATTTTTATAAGCCCTATAAAAGGTGTATTTACTAATTTATCTATTTATCTATTTATTAGTTTTTTTTACTATATTTATTAATATATTATTTATTATATTTATTAATATATTTATTAATATATTAATTATTTTTTTTTTTATTTTATTTATAATTTTATTTTTTATTTTTTTTATTATTTTATTTATTATTTTATAGTTTTATTTATTGTTTTATTTATTTATTATTTATTTATTATTTATTTATTATTTATTTATTAGTTTATATTATAATTATTAATATTTTATTTAATTATTTATATGGATATAATATAATACATTTTTTTTATAACTTATTGTTTTTTTTTTTTTTTTTTTGTTAAATATTTTTCTTATTGTGATTATTCTTTTTGTGATTAATTACATATATATTTATATATATCATTTTTTTTATCTTTTTATAATAAATTTATATATATATATATATATATTATTTTTTAAATTAATTAAATATTAATATTTTTTATTTCTAATATTAAAAAAAAAAATTTTTTTTTTATAAATATTTTTAATTATAATAATATTTATTAATAATCATTGTTTATATAATAATAATAATTGTAAATTAAAGCAATGAAAGGTTCATTACTCTTTAAAAGTTCTCTTAGAGTAGTTTTATTAGTTTCTGGATCATAAATTAAAAAGTCGGAACTCTTTAAACTATTGTAGTCATAATCCCCGGTATAACCGTAAACAGTAACCCAGCGTTCATGACCTCCAGATAAACCACAATATGGTACAGAATTACCGTTCACTAAACTTTCTAAAATAACAGATAAATCTGGTTGGTAAATGTTTACAAAATCTAAATCACTGTAGCTTGAATAGTCAGCATCACATCCAAAGAAATTCATTTTCTTAGCAACATCATATGGAGTGTAGTTCAAACTGTGAATTTGATTAAGAGCCATGGTAATCGAGGTAATACAACTACCTTCCTTACTAATGGTACAGCCAGTAGTAAATTCATTTGGGTAATTAGCTTGTTTAAGTAGTGAGGCGTCGAGTATAATCTTATTATATTGTGTTTCTTCGGATGGTTCATCGAGACAACATTGAACATTACCACTTGAACATATATTATATGCAACATTATAAGTTTCACATCTAGTTTGACTAATATCAATACAAGTACCACTTACACCGTTACTGGAACACTTTTCTCCAACGCCTATTTCCGTATTTCCTGAAGTTTCTGGAATTTCTTCCTCTTCTTCGAGACAACATTGAACATTATCATTTCCTAGGCATTCACCATAAGCAACATTATAAGTTGGACATAAAGTTTGATTAATATCAATACAAGTACCATTTACCCCATCTTTGGAGCACTTGGCTCCGACACCTTCTTCTGGTTCAGGTTTTTCCTCCTCATCAAGACAACATCCTATATTATCCCCTCCTGAACAGGCATTAAAGTCTACATTATATGTTTTACATGGAGTTTCATTAGTATCAATACAAATACCATTGATGCCTTGGCTAGAGCATTTTAATCCAACCACTGTTTCTGGATCTTTTGGGATTTCCGAAGTTTCTGGAGTTTCTTCCTCTTTTTCGAGACAACATTGAACATTATCATTACCTGGACATTCACCATAAGCAACATTATAAGTTGGACATAAAGTTTGATTAATATCAATACAAGTACCATTTACCCCATTTTTAGAGCACTTGGCTCCGACACCTTCTTCTGGTTCAGGTTTTCCCTCCTCATCAAGACAACATCCTATATTATCCCCTCCTGAACAGGCATTAAAGTCTACATTATATGTTTTACATGGAGTTTCATTCGTATCAATACAAATACCATTTATACCTCGGCTAGAGCAGGTTTTTCCAATGTCAGATGGAGGTTCTTCCTTTTTTGTGACACAACATTGAATAGCATCACCACCTGGACATAAACCGTAATAAATATTTTCAATATGGCAACTAGACGTATTCAAATTAATACAAATACCACTTAAATCTTCAATAGAACATTCTGCACCAATAGCATTGCTATCATCCTCATTTGATAACGTTATATCCTGTCCTTCTTCCAACATACAGCATTGAATGTTATCACTACCTGGACATAAGTCACTCAAAATGTGATCACTTGGACACCGAGATGATTTATAATTAATACAAACACCGTTCTTACTTCCATCGGAACAGTGTTGTCCAATAACATAGTCATCATCATTATTTAATGGTTCTTCTGGTTGTTCCGGTTCTTCCACTTCGAGACAACATCTTACATTATTAGGACCAGGGCATCTACCAGAAATAACATTACTACTCTTACATTGAGTTTTATCCACATCAATACATATTCCGCTTTTACCTCCGTAATTACACTTTGTTCCAACGCCTGATTCATTAGTTAATGGGGCATCAAGACAACATTTTACGTTATTACCACCTGGGCATTTTCCAGTAACAATATTACCACTACTACATTGACTACTGTTAACATCAATACAAGTACCGTTTGCATTTCCATCAGAACATCTTGTTCCAACACCTTTTGAATCATTTTTGTTGAGACAACATTTAACATTATTACCTCCTGGGCAAAGACCAGAAACAATTTCACCATCATTACATTTATTTGTATTTGTATTTATACAGATACCGCTTCTGGTTCCACTAGAACAGCTTTTTCCAACACCGACTTGATCATTACCAGAGGATTTAAGACAACATTTAATGTTATTAGCACCGGGACAAAGGCCAGAAACAAGTTCACCATCACATTTATTTGCATTAGTGTTTATGCAGGTACCACTTCTTCCTCCACTAGAACAGACTTTTCCGACTCCCGTTCCATCGCCGATACAACATTTAACGTTATTACCACCTGGACATTTACCAGTAATAAGACTACCACCACATTTAGTTGTGTTAATATTAATACAAGTACCTTCTAAACCTTGGTCACTTTTACATTTTTCTCCAACGCCTGTTTCCTTTATGCTTCCTTCAAGACAACATTTAACGTTATTACCACCTGGACAGAGACCAGAAGCTAGACTACCATTACATTTAGTAGCATTTGTATCAATACAAGTACCGCTGACACCCTTGTTATTTTTACATTTTGTTCCAACAGCTGGAGGAAGACAACATTTAACGTTGGTAGATCCTGGACATTTACCAGAAATAAGATCACCACTGCAACTATTCGTTTTAGTATTGATACAAGTACCACTTCTACTGCCATCAGAGCAACTTTTTCCAACACCTGATAAATCTTCGGAGGGAAGACAACATTTAACGAAAGAAGCACCTGGACATTTACCAGAAACCAGATTACCATTACAACGACCAGTATTAGTATTGATGCAAGTACCACTTCTACTGCCGTCAGAGCAACTTTTTCCTACACCTGATAAATCATGAGGGAGACAACATTTAACCATAGCATCACCTGGGCATTTACCAGTTACAAGATCACCGTTACAATTATTAGTACTTGTATTAATACATGTACCACTTCTACTTCCACTAGTACAGCTTTTGCCTACACCGGAGAGATCTGGGCCAGGAGGAATACAACATTTAACGAAAGAAGCCCCTGGACATTTACCGGAAACAAGATTACCATTACAACCACTACTATTAGTATTGATACAAGTACCACTTTTACTTCCGTCAGAACAACTCTTTCCAACTCCTGATAAATCATGAGGGAGACAACATTTAACGAAAGAAGCGCCTGGACACTTACCAGAGACAAGATCACCATTACAACCACTACTATTAGTATTGATACAAGTACCACTTCTACTTCCATTAGAACAGCTTTTTCCAACACCTGATAAATCATGAGGGAGACAACATTTAATGTTAGCAGCCCCTGGACATTTTCCAGAAACAAGATCACCATTACAACCACTACTATTAGTATTGATGCAAGTACCATGTCTATTTCCGTCGGAGCAGCTTGTTCCAACACCAGCGTTTGGATTTTTTTTGATACAACACTTAAAGTCAGAACCACCCGGACATTTGCCAGAATAAGTCGTACCTGAACATTCATTAGCGAACATACAACTACCGCTTTCACCATTAACGTTACATGAAATATTTTCACAGCATTTTATATTATTACCATCTCTTGGACAGTTACCATTACTGGTTCTACCTCCATAATTACTACAAGTACCAGTTGCAATACAAATACCATTCCTTCCATTGGCACATTTGCCATTAACAGCAAACACAGTAGGTATGGCTGCTAATAATGATAAAACAAATCTTGTATTGATATGCATTATCAATTGATTTTAATTTTTGATTTAAGGAATAAAAAAATATATAATGACATGAAGGACTATTTATACATTTTATATTTTTTTATTATCATTTTTAAATTATCAATAAAATCTAAATTTATTTCCATTTAAAAAAAAAAAAAAAAAGAAAAAAAAAAAAAAAAAAAAAAAGACGACGAAAAAGAAAAGACAATATTAAAAATTATCCAAATTTGATAAATGTATTTATTTTCCTTAACTTAATTTGGATAATTTTTGTTATTGTTTTTTTTTTTTTTTTTAATTGAAAATTAATTATGATTTTCTTTTTCTAATAAAAAATTAAAAAAAAATTTTTTTTTTTTTTTTTTTGTGTTCTATATTAATTTATTTATTTTAAATTAAATTTAAATTAATCAATAACCAAAATTATCCATAAAATAAAACTTGAATTCTATTTGTTTTCCTATAAATAATATCTGAAATGTAACTTCTTAGTCATTTTATTAGCAATTACTATTTTAATTTGAAGTACAAATTTAAGAAAAGATATTTTGACATTAATAATAATATATTATTGTAATTTATTATTATTCAATTATTATATATATCATATTTATTAATGATTATTGACTATTTTTGTCATTATTAAAAAATATATATATATATATATATATATATTGTTTATTAGTAAGAACTGCAATATAAAATTCAGTACAATCATTTCACAAGTACTATAATAACTTGTTATAGGGATTTAAAAACTTACATTTCCTATTATTAAAATAGCTACCCAAAACAAATTTACCATAGTACATCACAAGAAAATTTGAAACCTTTTATAAAATAAAAGAAAAAAATATTTAATTATTCAAATTTAAAAAAAAAAAAAAAAAATATATATATATATATATATATATATTAAAAATATTGAAAAACTAAATTTTAATTTTTATTTTTATTTTTTTTTTTTTATTTATTCTATTTTATTCTATTATATGTTTTTTATTTTTTATATCGATTTTGAAATTTATATTATATATTATATTTATAAATATTTAGAATATATTATCTTATTAATTATTTTTATCAAATTGTAATAAAATATTTTCCAAAAAAAAAAAAAAAAATAAAAAAAAAAAAAACTGTATATATATACATATAATAATAATTATAATAATTAATAATAATTAATAATTAATTTAATTTAATATGACCAATAAATATAGATTTATTAAAAATTTTTAAATTTATTATCATTTTTTGTATTTAAAAAAAAATAATAATAATAATAAAAATATTAATATTAATATTCTCTAATTTATTATTTATAGGTTTTATTTTACCTTTTTTTTTTTTTTTAATAAATGAAAATGTCCAATAATTTATAATACATTAAAATTTAGTAACAATTGTTTAAATTCATTATAAATATATAAAAAATTATTAATTATTATTATTTATTTATTATCTATTTAGTATTTATTATTTATAAATATTTATTTATTTATTAATATTTATTTATTTATTATTTTTTTATTTTTTAATATTAATTAATTTATTTATTTATTAATATTTATTTATTATTTATATATCTATTTATTTATTAATGAATTAATTGGAAAAATGAAAATAAAAAAAAAAATACATATATATATATATAATTTGTATACTTTTGTTAAAAGTAGTTTACATTTATATGATTGATAGTAAAATCTCCATTTATAAAATTTTTTAATTTCATAAATAATTTATAAAAAAATTAAAATTAAAATTAAAATTAATTGTTGAGAATATTTTATTATTATATTATATCATATATTATATTACATTATATCATATATTATTTATTAAATCATATATTATATTATTTCATATATTATTTCTTATATTATTTTAAATAGGAATCCATATTTTCCAATTAATATAATAAAAATGAATTATACATTATGTTTTAAAATTTTTAAAAATAAATAAATAAATAAATTTCCATTACTCATAACACAAAAAAATTGTTTTTAAATATTATTTTTTATTAAATTAAGTTTTTATAATTTTTAAAATTAAAATTTTAATAATAAAAAAAAAAACATTTTTAATTATTAATTATATTAATATATTCTATATCCATATATTAAACTTTAATTATTAATTAAATTATTTTTTATTGGTTTTATAATTTTTTTTAATTTATTTTAAATTAAATTTTAATTATTAATTAAATTATTTTTATTGGATTTCAAATTTTTTTAATTTATTTTATATTAAAATATAAAATATGGATAATTTTAATTCTCAAATTAAAATTAAAATTATTTTGTTATAAATGGAATTAACCAATAAAAAAAAGTTTAATTATTAATATTATTTAATTATTATTTATTTATATTATGAATATTATTTAATTATTATTTATTTATATTGTGAATCTTATTTATATTATGAATCTTATTTATTATGAATATTATTTATATTATGAATCCTATTTATTTTATTAAATATTGTTTATTATTTATTTATTTATTTATTTATTATATAATTTTAAGTTAATAAAAATATTTATTTAGTATATCATTTTAAATTCATTACACATATTAATATTCGGTTAGTTAGGTCATAATAAAGAATATTATTCACATTCATTGTTAAATACATAAAGAAAGAAAAAAGAAAATTATTGATATATATATTCTATATAAGATCTTATCTAAAGAATTTTTAATTGTGAATAGTGTAATTATAATAAATTTAATCATCTTATTGTTAATAAAAATATATAAAAATATATAATATATATAAAAATAATATATATCAAATTTATTATATTGTATTATTATTAATATTATTGAATTATTATTTATATTATTATTTATTATTATTATTATTATGGAATTATTGTTATTATTATGGAATTATTATTTATTATTTTTTAATTCTATTTTTGAATAAAAAAAGAAAATTTTTTAATATTGTTAAAATAGATTTTTTTTTTTTTAGAGTATAATTTATTTTTACAATAAATTGCATATTATGTTATTTGTCATATAAGATATGTAAATTATAAATAATAACTAAATGTATTTTATTCTGAACAAAAATAAAAAGAAAATAAAGAAAATAGAGAAAATGAAAAATGAAAAATGAAATAAAATAGAAATGGTTTAACTATCAAACCTTGTGTTTATTATTTATTTTTATTTTTTTTTTTATTGATATAATTATATATATTAATGAATATTTATGAATATTTATGAATATTTATGTATATTAATAAATATTTATGTATATTAATGAATATTTATGTATAGTAACAGATAATTATAATAAGTTTAGAGAATTAAGTCCACATAATTAATTAAATATAAATTTATTTATGATTAATAAAAAAAAAATAATAATCATAATCATAATAATCATTTTTATTGGTTTAATTATTCATTAAATTTTTATTAAATATTTTTTATTTAATATGTCTTAAAAAGAAAAAAAAATTTATTTATTTGTTTATTTATTTATTATTTATTATTTATTTATTATTTATTTATTTTATTTATTTATTATCTATTATTTAATTATTTATTTAAAAAAAATTTTTTTTTTCTTTTTTTTTTTTTTTTTATAATTTAAAAAGGGACCATATAAATTTTTTTTTAATAAAATTTAAATAATAACTAATCCCCATAATTTTAAAGAAACATTACAATATATTATATATATTATATATATATAATTTTTAAATCATTAAATAAATAAATAATAAATACATAAATACCTAAAACTTTTTTTCTATGTATAATAATTATAAATAGAACATAATAGATAAATAATAAATAAATCATAATAAATTATAATGATATTAAATATTAAATAATAATAATAAACCTATTTATTAATATTAATAATAATTAAGAGAAATTAATAATAGATAAATAATAAATAAATCACAAAAATTATAATGATATTAAATATTAAATAATAATAAAACATTTTATTAATGTACACTATGATAATAATATTAAAGAGAAATTAATTATATATAATCATTTAATGGTTTCATATTTATGTGGAAATGCTTCAATTCCTCTGGATTCTAATCTTGATATTGAAACTTTAGTTTATTGTATTGATCATACTTAAATTGATATTTTGAAAGAAAAATGACCAAAGGAAAGAGATGTTTAATTTAATGAATGAAGAAAAGGATAAAAACATTGAAAAGTTGGATGTTATTTTAATTAAAGATAAAGAAATAATAATAAAAAAAAAAAAAAAAAAAAAATAAGATCAAAAATTTTCATCCAATGATAATGCTCTTAACAATTTGTAACCTCAGGAAAGAAAAAAGCAATGGTTCTTACCTAAAAAATTTTACTCAATAAAAGTATTTCGACAATTAAAACTCCAAAAGAAAAATCTCCGGAAATATTTTTAAATATTTTCCCATTTTATCATATTTTTTTTTTTTTTTTTTTTTTTTTTTTTTTAGTTCGTGACTATTTGCATTCTCTTTGATTCGATGATACAGTATATATCTACTCAGAAATATAAAAAATAATTGAAAGTATACTATGATATCAACTAACTAGAATTATAATTATATTCTAATATTGCCAAAAAAAAAATTCTTATTAAATTGAATTAACATAATCAAAAGTCAAAATCCAAATATTTCACATGAAAACGAAAATCAGTGGTTATTGAAAAAAAAAATTATAAAAGATAAATACTGGAGGTAGCTATCTTTTCATCTGAATTAGCAAAAGGCTATTTATGAATTAGGAATTTTCAATTGGACAAGGCTTGGGATAAACTGAAACCGTATAGAAATTAACCAATTTCACTATTAAAAAAGTTTCAACTGTTGAATTTTGTGGCTCCCTTCTTTAAAATGAGAGTTTTTAGATGAAGAAAATTTAAATAAAAGATAATTCAACTATGAAATAATATTATAAAGATCTCGAAAGGATAAAAGAGGTCTTCACAAGCAATGGTTGGTTGCATGTAGGTGATATGGATTATATTGATAGGGAGAATTAGATGTAATTTAATTGGTCTTAAAATGAAATTTAATTATTTTAAGTAATAGTAAGGCTATTTCACCATTAAAACCTTATAATACATTAATAAATCTTTAATTCAAGAAATGGCTATATATGACGATGAAGATGTCCACTTTGCAAAAAGTTTATCTCAACTTTGAAAAATTAACCATTAGAAGTAATCCCTTCCTTAAAACTATTTCAAATCAAAAAAAGTTATAAATAGAAAATTTATGGAAGTATTAAAAAAAAAAAAAAAAAAAAAGGATTCTAAAAAAGAAAAATATAATACCAATATAAATATTAAAAAGCCTACCTTGCCAATGAAATTCAAGAGAAATTATATAACATCGTTAAGTCATCCTTAGGTAGTTCATCCTTTGATATCGATTTCAGATTTATATGAGTATGACCTGGATTCCTTTTCTTATATTGTTATTGTAAATGAAATACATAATGAATTTAAAAAATCTGTTACTTTAAACAATATTATTTAAAATGTTTCTATTTTTGAAATTCAAAAAAAAAAACATAAGTAGATGAATTTAATGTAAAATCTAACAATGATGAAATTGATTATAGTATTCGTGACCTCTATACAACTAGTTTTTCTCAAAATTTTAGTATTAATGTTTACAAGAGATTTACTCTAGGTAAATATTTCAGATTTAGTTCCATTTTATATATAAATCAATCGATTTAGTTTATTTAAAGAAATCATATTAAAGCATGAATTGATATCAATTCTGAACTTAAGGCTACTATTCATTTAAATGAGGAAGATGAATACAGATATTATTGTCATGATGATCCTAAAGCTGATATACAAATTATAAAAATAAATAATAAAGAATAGGAAGAAACTAAAAAAAAAGGATTAATTCATCCTTATTATTTAAATAAAAGTGAACCATTTGATTACTGTGCACCGAAAGAAAGAAAGAAAGAAAGAAAGTGGTGATATTCTCACTCATAGAGATAAAGTTAATAAAAAAAAAAAGGAAATTTTTTTTTTAATATTTAGTTATATAATACTAATAAGTTTGGATGTTACCTTAATATCCTACTACTTTATTATATATTTTTCAATTATTGATTTCTTTCTTTCTTGCTTGCTTTAAGACTTTATATAATTGTTTATTTTGGATAAGATATAACTATATTAATATCTAATTTCCAAATCTTTCAAATCAACTATTTATTCCTTTGTTCCACTTATTTATTAAAATCTTTTAAACTATGTCACTCAAATTCAAAAAAAAAAAAAAATCCTAATATTAAGGCTTAGAAAATGCCAAATAAAGAACTTTACTTTTTTTAATTGTTTTAAGTAGCGATGAAAATGGTTTCACCGGAAGCAATTGAAATCTTAAATATTAACATACTTATAAATTCAAGAAATGGAAGTCTATGGAGACGAAGATGCTTTTTGTACTGAAGTTTTTTCCTCTTCTTTTTTGTTTTTCTAACACTGAAAAAGAAAAACATAGCAAAAGGAAATCCATTAAAATGAAAAAATTTTGGATATCATTTCTTCGACATAATTAGAATCCTTCTTTCTTATGAAAATATTGTTAAATTGTAAATGAGAAGTTAAACCATCTATTGATTCTATTTCCAGAAAAATTGTTCTCAATAAATTTATTGAAAGATTGGAAGAAAGAAATAAAAAAGAGACAGGAAGAAAATTAAAAAAAAAAAGAAAAAAAATTTAAAAACCTACTAACTAATGAACTTCAAAATCGATTATATGAAATTTTTTCAAAAAAACGCTTAATGGATGAAAAATAATTTGAAATTGATTCAGATATATATGAATATATGAATATGGATTAAATTTTATAATGCTTTATAAAATTTGGTTTATGAAATCCAAAAAATAATATTAAATATTCTAATATACTTTTACCTTTTATCATTTATAATCTATTCATTTTAAAATTAGAGAACTATATAAAAGGTTGTGTGAAAAAGTGAAAACTCTAATAAAGATTTAAAGACTATGAAATTATATATTGAAGAAAAAGAGATGTTAACTTCTTCTGTTGATCATCAAAATACCACTGAAACTGAAAGTCAACACAAAAAAAACGAATGGATGAATGGATAAATGAATGAATGGATGAACTATTAATCAAAAAAAAAAAAAAAGAAGTTGAATTTCATAATGATCCTTTACTTTCTAATGATCCTTTACTTTCTTCTTCATCTTTTTCAAAATAAAAAAAAAATAAAATTCCAAAGTCCAAATTCTATTCTTTGTCAAGAAATAGATATAATTATTCATAGTGGAGCCAGGGTTCCATTGGCTTTCATCCATACAGTCAAATTAAAAATCTACTAAGATATTAAGTAATATAAAATGTTTGATGATAGCTTCAACTCTCACCATCTTAAAACCTTTTTTTTTTCATTTTTGTTCTATCTATTAGTGTTTTAAGTAATAAAGCTTATTATTGAAAAATAAATCCACAATTAAGGAAGATGATAACTTAGAAGATTTATACACCTGATTAATTACTATTTAATCAATGGATAAGGACAATTTAGATGGGTATCAGAAAAAGTGACTATAAAAAAAAAAGATATCTCTGTTGGTATCATTCTTCCTAGTTTCTTCTTTTGTTATTCGAAAAATAGTATATATATTAAATTTGAATGATTTCATTATTAGAATGATAATAGATGGTTCTAAATTAAAAGTATTCCCCTATTTTTTTTTCTCTAGACATATTGAATGCTTGTACTGTGGATGATATTGTAGAAATTATTATTCAATTCAATATCAAATATAAAATAAAAAATAAAAAATAAAAAATAAAAAATAAAAAATAAAAAATAAAAAATAAAAAATAAAAAATAAAAAATATAAAAAATATAAAAAATATAAAATATAAAATATAAAAAATTGAAAATAAAAATAAAGAAATAAAAATATAAAATAATAAAAATGATAAAATAATAAAATAATAAAATATAATAATAAAATAATAAAATATATAAAATATATAAAATTAAAAATAAAAAATTAAATAATAAAAATTAAATAATAAAAATTAAAAATTAAAAAAATAAAAATAAGAATATATTAAATAATAATAATAGTAATATTTAAAAAATATTAAATAAATTTTTATATAATTAAAAATAGAATTATGTATTATAAATAAAGAAAAATAATCATTTCACCACTTAAACTACTGAAGAAAATAGATGAAATTTATTGGAGAAAATCTACAGAAGTATTACCTTCGGAGAATGGAATAATTCAAATTAATTTTGAAAATATTAGAGACCCTAAATATAAAAAAAAAAAAATAAAAATAAAAAATAAAAAAAAAAAAAAAAAAAAAAAAACAGTAGGTTTTCTGAAAAATCTAGAAAAAAAATGTGATTTTCATTGATCTTAATACTAATAAATTGGAATCACTTTTCATAATGTATAAATATTTTATAAAAAATAATAAATTATAAAATAATTTATAAATAATTATCTTAAAAAATTAAAAAAAAATTAAAAAGTAATAAATATGAAATATAAAATATAATATATAAAATTAAAAATATAAAATATAAAATAAAGAAATAAAAAATTAAAAATTAATAATAAAAAAAAATAAAAAAATAAAAAATAAAAAAATAAAAAAAAATAAAAAAAAATAAAAAATTAATAAATAAAAATTAGAAAATAAAAATAAAGAAATAAAATAAATAAAAATTAAAAAAAAAATAAAAATTAGAAAATAAAAAATAAAAAATAAAAAAAAAATTAAAAAAAAAAAAATTATAAAATTATAAAAAAATTAAAAAAAAAAAATTAAAAATTAAAAAAAAAAAAAAAAAAAAAAAAAAGAAATAAAAAAAATAAAAAAATAAAAAAATAAAAATAGAAATTAGAAAATGAAAATAAAAAAAAATAAAAAATATAAATTATAAAATATAAAAATATAAAATTTAAAATAAAAAATAAAAAATAAAATATAATAATAAAAAAATAAAATAAAGAAATAAAAAATAAAAGATAAAAAATAAAAATAAGAAATAAAAAATAAAAAAAAAAATAATAAATAAATAAAATGAATATATTAAATAATAATAATAGTAATATTTAAAAAAAAATATTAAATAAAATTTTATTTAATTGTAAATAGAATTATAAATTAAAAAAATAAAAAAAAAAATTCATTTTACCACTTATACTACTGAAGAAAATAGATGAAACATATTGGAGAAATGCAACAGAAGAATCGCTTTCAGAGTATAGAGGTGGAACTCGTCATAATAATTTTGATAATAATAAAAGCCTTAAATATAATTAAAACAACAGGCTTTATGAATTATCTAGAAAAAAAAAGTGTACTTCATTGGTCTGAATACTATTAAATTGGAATCAAATTTAATAATTTATAAATATTTTAAAAAAAAATAATATATAAAATAATTTATAATTAATAATCTTAAAAAATTAAAAAACTAAAAAGTAATAAATATATAAAAATAAAAATATAAAAATATAAAAATATAAAAATATAAAAAATAAAGAAATAAAAATATATAAATATAAAATATAAAAAATAAAAAAATATAAAAAATAAAAAAATATAAAAAATAAAAAAATATAAAAAAAATAAAAATATAAAAATATAAAAAAATAAAAAAATATAAAAATATAAAAAAATACAAAAATATAAAAAATATAAAAAATATAAAAATATAAAAAATATAAAAATATAAAAAATATAAAAATATAAAAAAAAAAGTATAAGATAAAAAAAAATAAAAAGATAAAAAAAAAAAAAAAAGATAAAAAGATAATAAAAAAGTATTAAAGATAAAAAAATAAACAAATAAAATAAAAAATAAAAAATAAAAAATATAAGATAAAAAAAATAAATAATATAAAATAAATAAAAATATAAAAAATAAAAAAAAAAGTATAGGATAAAAAAAAATAAAAAGATAAAAAAAAATAAAAAGATAAAAAAAAAAAATATATATATAAAAAGATAATAAAAAAGTATTAAAGATAAAAAAATAAACAAATAAAATAAAAAATAAAAAATATAAGATAAAAAAATAAATAATATAAAATAAATAAAAAGTAAAGAAATGAAAAAAAAAATAAAAGATAAAAAAAAATATAAAATATAAAATAAAAAACAAAAAAAAATAATAAAGAAATAAAAAATTAAAAAATAAAAAAAAAAAAAAAAAAAAAAAAATAAAGAAATAAAAAATAAAAAAAATTGCAAATTAAAAAATAAAAAATATATAAATAAAAAAAATAAAATATATAATAAAAATAAAATATAAAAATATAAAATATAAAAATATAAAATATAAAATATAAAATATAAAATATAAAATATAAAATATAAAATATAAAATATAAAATATAAAATATAAGATATAAGAAATAAAAAATAAAGAATAAAGAATAAAGAATAAAGAATAAAAAAAATAAAAACATAAAAATAAAAAAAATAAAAAATATAAAAATAAAAAATAAAAATTAAAAAATTAAAAAAATGAAAATGAAAAAAGAATAAAAAACAATAATATTTTTAAATTAAAAGTATACACCCACAGCGGGACATAAATCCGCAATCTTCAGATAACAAGTCTGACGTCCTATCCGATTAGGATACGCGAGCTCACATGCTTTTTGTGATACGTGTCCTATAGAAATAGTATAAAATAGTAAAAAAAAATACTATTTAAAAAAAATATTAATATGTATATTTATTATTAAAAAAATTTTTTTTTATTAAATATAGTTTATTATTAATAATTATTAAAATATATAATTATATAATAATATTAAAGTTATTAAAAAGAATTTATGATGATATAGTAAAATTAGTTATACGAATTAGAATATATGTTGAAAATTTAATTAATATTATGAGTGTTGTTATTAATATAGTTTTAAATAATATTAATTAATATGAATTAATAGTTATAAGTGAAAAGTTATGAATATTTATATTTATTAATTAGTTTAGTATTTCGAGAAATAATATTTATAGAATTAATATGAGGTGGAATGAGTAATACTAGTCGACGCTTGAGCATTCCCTTTAGGTCCCCCAAGCTATTTGACCTAATCTCTCGATTTCTTTCTGTTGGATTTGATTTAACGGTGATTAATTTCTCAATCTTTTCTTCTAATTCCTTGTGGTATCTCTTATCTTTTGTTCTTGGTTCGCATCCAAGAATTCTTCAATCTTATTATTTTTATCTTTTTTTTTTTTTTTTTTTTTTGTTAAACCACCAAACCTAGTATTTGTTCATGGTTTCAGAATAGGATAATACGAAAATTTTTTAAACTATTGCAAGGAAAACCGAAATAATAAAAAAAAAAAAAAAAACATTTTCTCCTCCACACCATCCACAAAACAATGGAATAGTGGGGAACGTTTCAATTATCCATTCAATTAATTTAATTGCACCAAAAAGGTTGCATCAATAGAGTAAAAAGTCTATAAGATTTTTTTTTTATTTTTTTTTTTTTTTTTTTTTTTGAGATTATAATGTAAAATATGTAACCTTATTATACAACATAACAGCCCCCATATAGAAAAATTGACGATAAAATTCCAAATGAAATATTATTTTTTTTTTCATAAAAAAGGTTGACTTCAAATATAGATAAAAATATATGGTTTGCATTGTATATTATAAGGATTTTTTCTCAAAATAAATAAAAAAAAATAATAATAAATTTAGAAAGTAATGCTATCAAAGGTACCTTTTATTGGTTTTTTATATGGAATCCAAATTGTTATATGATTATAGACAACAAAGAATTTAACGTTCATTTAGTTTAGCGAAATTGTTTTTTTTTTTTTTGATGAAGAAACACCTTCTGAACTAACGCATGCAAGTATCAAACTTAAAAGTTACCAACAAATACTTTCAACAATAGTAATTATATATTTTTTTGAAACATCAATTATGAAGGATCACTCAAATAGTTTTACATGATTCTGATTCTGATATCCCTGAATCTAATGAATTGGCATCTGATAATATTAATAAGTACTCTACTAATAATAATCCAATCTCTACGAAAGAAATGAATTCAAAAAATAAAATTCTACTAATATATCAGATAAACTTGACGATTCAGTTAAAACGCCCTTATTAAACCAAAATCTAAAAGGAAAGAAACCTTGCATTGATACTGAATACATTGAAAATATTAATATTGATAAATCTGTAAGTAATAAAGATAAAGGTTCTACCAATAAAGTAAATAATAGCACACTAATTAATAGTTCTGATAACTCAGTTAATCAACATGTTTCTTATCAGTGTATAAAGTAATGAAGAGATAATTCCTATTTAATGGATGATGCTTCAGTTAATAACAAATCAATTAAAAGTAAATTCTCTTCAACTGAAGAATCTAACTCACAAAAAGGAGAACTATAAATAATAAACAATCTTTAAGCTTCTAATTCCTTATTAAACATAAGTTGAAGAATATTAAAGATTCATCTACTAAGAAAAAAAATTTTTTTTTTAATTTCTCTACGTTTAAAGAACCCATTTAAAAGACCAAGGAGGTCCTATACTTTCTGAAGAATATATAAATAAAAAAAAAAAAAAAAAAAAAGAAAAGAAAAAAGGAGAAGATAACATTAGACAATATTGAATCGTCTGTTAATAACCATTACTACTGATACTCTATTTACATATAAATAAACAATCAATTGATTATAAAACCAAGAGAAAAATTTTTTTTGGATAAAAAAGTAAAAAATTAATTCTGAACTTAATAATTTCTATGATAGTAAATCAATGACCTTTGTTAAACATTTACCTGATGAGTGAAAAAAAAAAAAAAAATTCTATTTCCACTAAATGTGATATTTACTATTAAAAAAAAATAAAATAAAAAATAAAATAAATTTGTAAATATTTACAAAATATAAAACTCCTCTTGTAAAAAAAAAAAAAAGTATAGATTTTGAATTAACTAATTTTTCTCCTACTTTAAATTTTAGAAAGTATAAAAATAAAATTAATTATTATTGCGTTCGCTTCGTTTCTAAATTTCATTGGAATATTAGGGTAACTCGATATACAAGCTGAATATCTAAACGCTCCTCTTGATAAAGAAATATAATACATAAATATACCACTTTTGAGATATAAATTTAAGGAAAAAGGTTACTAGCGTCCTAATAAAGCTCTTTATGAACTTAAAAAAAAATAACAATTTGATCGCCAAAGGAATTTGCTTTTTTCTTTATATATATATATATTTTCTAACTTTCTTGAAAATAACAACTTCATTCAATTAATTTCAGAACCTTGTATTTTTAAGATCATTGGTAGGAGGATTTATGGTATGTATAATAAAAGCATATACCTACACGATTTATTAATCATTAGAATTGATAGGAATATATCTATAGCATTATAATAAAAATAAAAGAAATCATTTTAAATATCAAAAAATGCTATACCATTTACATTAGGTTAATAATAAAATTTTAACTTTCTATAGTAATATATCTCAAAACAAATATATCTTCTTTTAAAATAAATATTTAAACCATTATTTATTTAATGTAATTATTATATCGCATAAATATTAATATTTACTTTTTTCTTTATTTCTTTATTTAGAGATAATATATTAAAAATTATCTTTTTTACATATATTTATTTATATATATGTATATTTATATCCAATTTATTTCATGCTATTTATAATTTATTTGTTGTATTTAAAACTATAATTATTTATAATAATATAATTGAGAAAATGAACTCTTATTTTCAAATCTTACTTTATTCTATTTAATAAATAACAATGAAAATAAAGTAATGTTATTAGTAAAATATTATTAAATTTAATAGTAAAACATTGGTAGTAATATGTGTAGGTTAATATTCCTCAGATTCTGATTTAAAATTTTTATTATTTCAATTTTTTTTTTTATATCTTAATACGGCTGGATTCCAAGTGTTTTCACTTTTCATTGTAGATAGGATCCTTAAACCCTTATCATGTCGTAGAAAATTTTTGAATTAATGTTATCATTGAACTTTTTTGATTTTTTAATAATTAGTTTTAGACGATAATGGAATAGAAATTATTACCATAACTGATAATGCTAATAATGATGAAAGTTTTAATAGACTCATTTTTATTATTATTAATTTTGTTCAAGCGCTTAATAAAACTCTGATTTTAAAAAATTTAATATTATATTATAAATTCTTCTTAAAGCAATAGTTAACATAGATGTTTAAAGTAAATTTATTATTTTTATGTGTCTTAGTTTTATTGATTAAATTAAAATTTTAATTTATTTACATAAGATTTATCAATTATAAAATTATTAGAAATCATATATATTTATTGTCGTATAATTATAAGAGAATATCTACATTTATTTAAATTCTCATTTAGACTATATAACCGATATTTAAAATTGGAACTAATGTAATTTATATTAAATTATTTAAAATTTCGGTATTTAGTAATTAAAATCAAAGTATTCTTTTACATATTAAACAATTAAATAATAAATAATATATTTATGTTAAAGATTAATAGTTGAGTTGTAATCAAATTACATTAATAATTAAATAAAACAAAAATAAAAAAAATAGTAACATTAAAATAGCTACTATATGAGCATAGAACTTTTATCGAATAAAATAATCAAATATATTTGGATAAATAATAATTATATCATTGGTTTCATGATAAGATATTAAATTGAAATACATAAAATGTTGTTAAAGCTTATGGCTCAGAAAGTATTTGATAAAGATTTTATTAACAATCCACTTAATAGATAAATTATCTAATACAAACGATAGATTAATTATTATCTATACTGGAGCAGTAGTAGATTTTCTAGGTAATATTAATTTAATTAAAATAATACTATTTATATTTATTCAAAAAATAAACATTTTTATAATATAAATATAAACATAATAAAACTTCATGATGTTTTAAAAAACTTTTTTTTTTCAATTAAATAAATGGAATAATAATTCACAAAAAAATTAAATATTATAAAACTTTTAAAACTTTTAAAAATAATAAAAGAAACACTACTATAAATTTATTTAGAGCTAAAAGTCATTTGATATATTTGGTTGATATATAATTGATAGACTTTTATTTAGAATTAGTATTTAAAATAAATATTATTTATACGATTGTAACAATGATAAATTTATATATATTTTATTTAATGAATTTATTATTATATTTCTATATTTCTATATAATAAAATTATTTATATATTAAATAGTCTATATTAATCTATAAAAGTAGGCGCTTTGAAACCTGAATTAATATTTGTATTATTTGAATATTTTTTGACACAGTAATATTAATATTAACAAAAATTTTTTATTTAATTTTAATTTATTATAAATATTATAAAAATTATGATAACCTATATTATAATCTAAAAGAAATCGAGCAGTAATGGTATTGGTAATAAAAATTAATAAAAGAATAATACTTAATGTTGATAGTAACTTTTTTTTAATGGTAGCTTGTGAAGATTTTCACTTGACAGATTCTAACAAAGCAATCATGTTTTTTTTTTTTTTTTTTTTTTTTTTATTGAATATAGTTCTTCATAAAAGAAAGATCCAATAGTGAAAGATAAATTTTTCATTAGAAGATCTATCCAACTATTTCTTCTTGAAATAAGGGAATGGATAATTAAAATCAGCATGTGTTCATCCTACAAAAAAAAAGTAATTAATAAAAATAGACTTATCAATTTAATTATTAAAATATTAATTTATTATTTAGTAAAAACTTTACTAATATAATATTGTTATTTTTAAAAAAAAAATCTATCTAAATTTTATATGGTATAACTAAAAAGATATATTATTAAAAAGTAGTACAAAATTATTTAAAATATGTTTAATACTTAATAAATAATATAATTTTCAATATAATTATAGTAATTATAAATAGGGACCTATTTTAATTAATAATAAATAATTTATAATACTCTACTTAAATAAGTTGTAATAAGATTATGTGCAAAAGCTTTATACAATGTTATTTATTCTGTATAATACTGATACATAATAAAATAATACAATACATTAAAATAAATCTTAGGTTCATGTATAGATAGGTACGTATAACTACTTTTTTTAACATTACAATGTATTTCTCTTACTTAAAATATTAAAAAATGAAGTATTAAAAATTAGATTTTTAACATTAATTTCATTAGTACACAAAAAAAAAAATTGTCCATATTTGAACATAATAACTTTTTAAATATTAATATGAAATAAAGATAATATTCAAAATAAAATCTATTAATAATTAAATTAAAAAAAAATCCACAATTAAAAATATTGAAAATCGAAACTTATTATTTAATGAATAAGTAAATTACAAATTTTTTGAAAAATTCAACTTTGGTTTGATTTAAGTGTATTCAGGAAATCCATTGCACTTTCTTAATTCTTCTTAAAACTTACATAATTTGTTGTAGAAAATATTTAAATTTCCTTAATCTAAAGTAATTTGGCTGTCCTAAATAGTAAAAATATTTCAAAGCCTTTTACTTCATATTTAAGAATAAATTATATATTAATTTTATCAAATTTAATTAAAATATAATATTAGTGTAACATGTTTACTATAATACATTTTAAATTCAATATTAATGTATAGATAATTTAAATTTATTCTTTTAAAATTATTTAGGGTACAATATAATAAAATAAACTTATATAGAAATAAATTTTCTATATCATGTAAATTAACATTGTTTTATTTTATATCAAGTAGTTGTTTTAAAAAGTTCATTCACTAATAATTATCTGTTATATTGATATTTATATAAATAATAATAGTAATAATAATATTTATAATTTATAAATATGATAAATAAACATACTTTTATAATTTTATGTTTTAATAGATCAAATTCTTGTGATTTATATTTTCTGAATAAATTTATTCTACACCACAAGTCTATTCGATTTTTATTACTTTTAGATATCTGCTACATCATTTTGTGTTACACTTTGCTCCTATTTAATTCTATAATAATTAAAGTCATTGATGAATTTTAAAATAAAAAATAGAAAAGTTATTTAATATTAATTTTAAAACAGCGGAAAATTAATATTAAATTAAAATTATGAAATAATTAAAATTTAAGCTTTTTAAAGTTTAATATATTGTTAATAATTTAAATAAATTATTTATTATTTATTGAATTTAATTCTAATAAATAGAATAATATATATAATATAGTTTTCATTGTAAATTAATAATATGGAAAAATAAATTTTAGGTTGATCAAAATTAATAATTTAATTAATCAATAATTTTAATGTATAATAATACATTAAACTTTGGTTAATTATAATATCCAACAATAATTAAAGAAAGGTTTAATATATATTAACATGGATATTTTATTAAAATATAAATTAATTTAATAATTTATATTTATTTATTATCAATACATTGAATACTTAATTTTATTAATTTTATCCGTACTATATATATATATATTTATTTAATTTATTCGTATTTCATATTAATTTATTTATTTATTTTATCTATCAATATTTTAGTTCTTTACACTATTTCATTATCTATTTTATTTTTTTAAAAATCTGAAATTTTACGTTTACATATATATATAATATTTATTTCAAAGGAATGATAATATTTCTAAAAATAAATTTGAAAACATATTTATTATTTCTGAATAATTTGCATTTTGTAATCAATAAATCATATTCTATAATTTTCTATATTTCTATAAGAGAAATTTGTCTATGAAGAAAATTAAATATAAAGTTTAAATATGTAGTCTTCTTCTTGTAGTTTGAAAAAGGCATATAATTAAGTACTTATTTTTAAATATTTTAAACTTAAATTATTTTATTTTTGTATTCGTGATAAAAGTTTTAATTTCTTTTTGAATCCATATTTATCTTCAAGAGCTTATAATTTTTTTTTTATTCCTGACGTATTTAAAACAAGTTTGATATTCATTGTTGAGTTCATTAAGGGTGTCCTCTTTCTCTAATTTTATTTAATTTATTTATCGATACTATTTTAGATAACAGTGATAAACATTTTGTCCTTATTGAAAAAGAAATAAAACTTTTTAAGATTAATTTACTGAAGATACTATTTTAAAAGTTTAAATTAAAAGAAATGAACCCATTTCTTCCTAAAATTTATAATATTATATATGATGAAAAAAAAAATATCTTTGAATAAAGATATTTAAAAAAAAGTGTATGTAGATCAATTTACTTATCGTCAATACTAATGAAAAATTGACTATTTCAAACTTAAATAATTCGTTAATTGATCGTATTCTAGTTATTCCATATATTCAACCATATGTAAATAAAATGAATATTTCTATTCTAATTTTCACTCAAAACATCAACAACGCTTCCATAATGCATGCATGTTCAACGTGATAAGGCCTGAAAATTCAAGCTTATGATGAGGCTCTTGTCCGTTTGTTAATTCAAAATTATAAGGAAGATTACGCTTCCCAATAAATTCCTTCATTGGTCATTTGAAGCTACCAAGGTATTTATTATACGTAGAGATCATATAACCAGATTTCTAGAAAGAAAATATAACATAACATATCTAATATTAAAAATCATAATAAAAAATTTTAAAAATGATAATCCTAATTAAAAACTTCAAAATTATATAATTAATAATAAAAATAAATTAATAATAAAAATTCATATAAAAGATTTTAAAAATAATAATACTAAATAATAATTATTAAAATAAAAGTACTAATAAAAATGCTTAAAAATAATGGTACTAATAAAAGTTTTTAAGAAATATTAATATTAATAAAAACTATTAAAATTAAAAATATTAAAACTTTCTAAAAATATTTATTTTATTATTTAATTCTTTTAATTCTTTTTATTTCCTCTTCCCTTTATTATTATTAATATTATTATTATTATTTTTTTTTAACTATTTTTTTTTTCTAAAAAAAATTTATTTGCTTTGTTTGCTTGTTAGTTTTTTAAATATAATTTTTTTTTATTATTATTATTATGGATAATTCTTATTAATTACTATGGAAAAATAATAAATTAATAGTAATAATAATTATAATAATAACAGTAATTAATACATTTATTTTTTATTGCATTATTACTTTAATACTTTTATACTTTTGTGTTTTATTTATTTATATATTTGTTTATTTATTATAGTCTTTATAATAATTTATTTATTTACTTAAAAAGATGTATTAATTCTTATTATTTATATTTTAATTTTATATTATTTATTGATTTTTGTTATTTCTATTTTAATCGATATTATTTATTAATTTTTAAATAAAGTATATATTTTATAATTAAATATATACTTTATTAAAATATATACTTTAAGAAACATTTTACATAAAGGTAGCTTAAACTACATTAATTAAACAAATATTCAATAAAGTTATATAATAATATTAAATATTAAATAATATTTAATTTTAAATATATATTTCAAATTTCTATTGTGTAAAATTTAAAATAAAAAAAAAAAAAAAAAAAAAAAAAAAAAAAAAAAAAATAACCCATCAATATTTATTTCTAGTTTTATTTATTTATTTATTTTATAATCATTTAAAAAAAAAAAAAAAAAAAAAATTAAAAATTAAAAATGTGAGGTGTTTAATTACGAATTAAATTTTTATTTATTAAAACACGTTCCGAGTTGTAGCATTCTGATGTGCAAATATATATTCCTTCCTAGGCAAATACATAAGTGTCAAAAAAAAAAAAAAAAAAAAAAAATTGCAATTTTAGTAGAATAGTTCCTACATCACCTAAGTAGAATATAGATCTAAATAGACACAATGATGTGTACCCAAATGCTAGTAATTCCCTTGTAAATATATTGAATGAGAGTACTTGCACAATCCAACCTCTCAGCCTCCACTGTTTGGACAGTATCTTGTTTTTATTAATTAGTAAATTTAGAATAATAATAATAACATATATATATATATATATATAAGGGAGAAATACTTACCTGCAACCCTAACAGCCATATTCCGTAAAGACCTCTTGTGAGGAAAACCTAGAAAATGGTCAAAGAGAAGAAGGAAAAAAAAAAAAAAAAAAATAGGACATTAATTTTTCTAAATTTGTTTATCTATTTTTTTTTTTTTTTTTAAAAAAATGTTTATTACTCATTAGAAGATTTAAATAAAAATTTTTAAAGGAAATTCATTTAAAAAAAAAAAAATGATGAAATAAATGTTTAATTTAGAACTTCGTAAATAACAATTTACCTAAAAATATTATTTAACAATAAAGAAAAGTAATTCATATAGCTTGGTTCTATTTCCTTTTTTAGAAAGGGAAATTTACCAATTATTTAATAATATATATATTTTTTATTTTATGTTAAATAAGTAAACAAAGTTAGCAAAAAGTACTTAAATAAAATTTTTATAAATACTTTATTGTATTGTTTTAAGACGAATTAAATGTATAAAAAATTATTTGTATTTCTTTATTTAACTATTTAAAATATTTATTATTAAAGGTATCCTAAATATCATGTTATATATTCATGTGTATTAATATAAAACAAATAGGTGTAGTAACCTATTTGTTATATTTAATAATAATTATTAAGTATTAAATTTATATCTTTGGTCAATAATAATTTATTTTATTTCAATATGTTATTATAATTATAATAATTTATAATACTTTAATTTATATAAAATTTATATAGTTCTATATATTAGAATATATAATTAATATATTACCTATTTCTTATATATAAATAGATTAAATTATTTAATAGAGGGTTTGTAAAATTTTAAGTAGTAATAATTTATTATTTTAGTTTGATATAAAACTCAAATAAAAAAATTTAATTATTAATAAACTATTTTATTAATAATTACATAAAAAAAAATTAATAAATCATTTGCAATTTCGTGATACAAAGTTAACGGAGTGTGTGGCATTTCGCCAAAGTTTCATTTCGCAAAATTTTAATAAATAGATAAATAAATAATAAAATATAAAATAAAAAATATAAAATATAAAATATAAAATATAAAATATAAAGTATAAAAATATAAAATATAAAATATAAAATATAAAGTATAAAAATATAAAATATAAAATATAAAGTATAAAAATATAAAATATAAAATATAAAATATAGAAATATAAAAAAATTAAAAAATAAAATATAAAATAAAAAAATATAAAAAATAAAAAATATAAAAAAATTAAAAAATAAAATATAAAATAAAAAAATATAAAAAATATAAAATATAAAAAAAAAAAAATAAATAAATATCATCTAAAATCATCCTAACTTTGTGCTATATTTAACTCTCTTTATTTTTTTTTTTTTTTTTTTTTTTACTAGATTTTTTATAAATATTTCTTTAATTAAAAAAATTTATTAGTAATTTAAGATTTTTTTAAAATACTGCGCAAAGACTTAAAAGGTGTAAAAATGATCAATTAAATTATTTAGATATTATTTTATGTAAAGGATTATAATTTAAAATATAACTATTAAAAATAAAATATAATTATTAAAAAGATTAAAAAACAATATCTAAATAATTTATTTTAATTTTAATAGTTATATTTTAAATTATAATCCTTTACATCTTTTAAATTATTAATACTTATTTCTTTATATATATATATATAAAATTATTATTAATTATATATATTTATTGAAATATTATAAATCGTTTAAAATGTATAATAAAATATTTTATTTTTTTAAAGCTTTAATTCTAATGAATATTTATTATTATTATAATGTATATTTTATTATATATATGTAATGAGAGAGGTGCATTTCGAAAAATTTCATTTCGAAAAATTTCATTTCGGAAAATTTACATAAAAAGTTTCATTTCGCAAATGAAAATTTTCCGAAATAAAATTTTGCGAAATGACACAAAAATTTTGTGAAATGACATACACTCATATGTAATATATATTTTTCTTTTTTTTTAAAAAAAATTCAATTTTAAATTTATTTATTTATTTATTATAATTTTATTTATTTAGTTATTTATTTAAATTATATATATTATTTATTTGTTTTATTATTTATTTATTTATTAACTTTAAAAAAAATTTGCGAAATGAAACTTTTTATGTAAATTTTCCGAAATGAAACTTTCCGAAATGCACCTCCCCAAAGTTAACGTGATCAGAAATAACGTGATAAAAGTAAAATTATGTAAAAACATAAAATTATGCAAGAGCATAAAAATTAATGTAAACATAAATTTAAAACATAAATTTTATGTTATAAAAATTGAAATAATTTATAAATTTTTTTTTTATTATTTTTATATTATTTTATAATTGATATTTATTTTATTTGATTTTTAATTATTTAAATAATTATTAATTATAGTAAATTTACTATTATTATTATTATTTTATGAATAATATTTTATTTTAATATTTTTATATTTTATTTTATACTTTTATATGAAATACTTCAAATACTTTATAATTATCATAAAAATTAATTGAATAGTTTATTATGAATTATAAATTTATTAAATTGTAATTACGAATATTATAGTTTTATTAATAATTTTTTACTAAACCACCCAACCATTATTTTTAAAAATGCTTACAAAGAATTGAACAAAAAAGTCCTGCATAGCATCATTAATAAATTTATTTTATTAATCATTAAGATTATATTTGTGTTTTAATTTTAATTTTAATAATAATTAATCATAATGAATCATATTTAACAAACTTTAATATTTTATTATTTTATTACCTATAAAATTAATTATTTTTTTTTTTTTATTAGAAAACTGAAAAACATTTTTTTAATGATGGCTAACAAAAAAAAAAAAAATGTTTAAAATACAAATAAAAAAAAAAAAAGAAAAAGAAAAAAAAGGAAAAAAGGAAAGAAATAATAATAATAAAAATAATAATAAAAATATTTAGAGATGTGTTAAAAGAAATTTTAACAGAGTAACGGCTAATAGTAAACTATAGAAATAATACTATTTTGTGGCATTATAAATTAAATTAAATTTCAACTTATAATTTTAATAAGTGAAATTTATTAACTACTTCAAAATTCAACACCGCCTCTAATACTCTATACATAAAAAAAATAATAATAATAATTAAAAAAATAATAATAATAATAATAATAACATTAAGTTTTATTAAATTAATGTATAAATTTAACTATTTCATTATTAAATGTGTTTCTTATTATTTCATTATTTGTGTTCTTTTATTTCATTAATAAATACTTTTTTAGTAATATATATCTATTTCATAATTATTTATTTGTTATTTATTTATTATTTATTTATTTATTTATCTATTTCATAATTATTTATTTATTTATGTATTCATTAAAAAATTTTCTTATTTTTTTTTTTTTTTTGATATTAAATTTTATACTTTTTAAAAGAAAAATTATATTTCAGATAGGCAAATCTTCCCTATAAATAATAAGAGCCTTATAATATATAAATACAAATAATAGAAATAAAAAAAAATTAATTATCAAAAACAATTTAATAATAAAAATAAAAATTAGAAAATAGAAAATAGTTTTTTAATTAATTTTATTATCATTAAATTAAAAATAACCGTAGAGAAAAGTCAATTAATTGATTATTTTTATTTAATAATAGAAATTTAATTATATAATAATATATATAATAATACTACTTTATATTTTTATCTTCCTATTTCTCTTCTTATTTCTCTTCCTATTTCTCTTCCTATTTATATTTATAACCTTATCCATCAAATTCAAAAATTCAAATTTAGTTTTTTTTTTAGGACCTAAGGAGGAAAAAAAAAAAAGAATATTCTAAATAAAAAATTTATAAAAAAAAATTTCATCAACAAATTGAATGAATTTGTTGCCTAAATTCTTCAAATTTGAGGACATAAAAAAACATCCAATGATGTAAAACTAGTTATGCTATTACTTTCACCACAACATGAGCAAACATATTGGGCAATCTTCTGATACAAATTTACTTTTAACCTAACATTTCACATCATATAAAAATTAAATGTGAATTCATTCAATCCAAAAAAAAAAAAAAAAAAAAAAAAAAATTATTTATATATATATACAATAGAAATAAAAGATTGAATAAAATCATATAAAATAAAATAAAAACAGATAGTAGAAAAATAATACAATTAAAATAAAATAAAGTAAAATATAATATAATATATTAAAATAAAATAAAGTAAAATATAATATATTAAAATAAAATAAAGTAAAATATAATATAATATATTAAAATAAAATAAAGTAAAATATAATATAATATATTAAAATAAAATAAAGTAAAATATAATATAATATATTAAAATAAAATAAAGTAAAATATAATATAATATATTAAAATAAAATAAAGTAAAATATAATATAATATATTAAAATAAAATAAAGTAAAATATAATATAATATATTAAAATAAAATAAAGTAAAATATAATATAATATATTAAAATAAAATAAAGTAAAATATAATATAATATATTAAAATAAAATAAAATATAATATAATATATTAAAATAAAATAAAGTAAAATATAATATAATATATTAAAATAAAATAAAGTAAAATATAATATAATATATTAAAATAAAATAAAGTAAAATATAATATAATAATATGATATAATAATAAAATGAAATAAATAATAGAAAATTAAATTTTACAATTAAAATAAAGATTAAATAAAATAAAATAAAATAAAATAAAAGGTTTAATTTATTATAATAAAAAAATTTTTTTTTTTTTTTTTTTTTTTTTTTGTTTGAAATTTTTAGATCCTTAAAATCTTTTGCCAATTTTTATTTTTCTCCATATTAATTTTTATTTTATAGTTTAATTTTATATTTTTATTTTCTTCATTGCTATTACTTTTATCATTATGTTCATTTATCTGATTAGGAATAATAATTTTCATTATTTCATTTTCTATTTCAGAAAAAAAATAAATCTATTCCAATAACATAACTCTAATCTTCTCAGCACAACCATCCATTCTAATTATCTTCTTTCAACTTTATATACGTATCCGAACATTTTATTAATAAAAATTTATTAATTTATATATATATATATATATTTCTTTTTTTTTTTTTCAATATTATATTAATCCCTTTCAAAATAAATTAAAATTTAATATGAAATATTAATACTCTTTCTTCCCTCTAACCTTTTTGAAAAAAACCAATATTCTTCACCAGTGTTAAGGCAAGACTCCGCTTAATAATTACTTTTGGGAGAAAATTTTACTTATTTTCATAATCTTTAAACCTTTATTTAAAATTTTATTTGTTAATATCTCTTTCTAGTTATTCTTTTCAATACATTTAATTATTAAATTCTAAAACTACCTGCTAATTTCTTTTACAATAAATATTCTTATATAAAAAATAATTTCTAATAATAAATGATATATAACTCAAGTTCGAGGTATTATCGTCGTTGGGAAATTTATTTCATTAAATTTATTAAAATAAATTATTATTACATAGTTTTATTCGAGTAAAAAATAAATAGTTTTAAATGTGTAGTCAAATATAATTAACAACTTTCTCACACACTTTCTTTTAATTCATAGAAAATGTTTGTATTTTTATGTTATTTAATTAAAATTAACTAATTAAATAGTTGTTCATGTGATTATAATTAAAGTTTAAGTATTTCTTTAAATAATAATTATTAATATTTAATATCTATATAAATATAAAATATAAAAAATAAATATAAATATAAAAAGAATATTAATATAAAATATAAAAATATAAAATATAAAATATAAATATAAATATAAGTTTAAATATAAATATAAATATAAATATAAAAAGAATATTAATATAAAATATAAAATATAAAATATAAAATATAAAATATAAAATATAAAAAGAATATTAATAAAATCTTTGATTTATGTTATAAAATAATTAATCTATAAAATCAAGCCACATATTAAAACTATTATAAAATTTGATTTATAATAATTAATTTATGCTTGAATGATAAAAACTTTTTATAATTAAAGATTTGAATATTTTATTTTATATTATTAAGTTATTTAAATATAAAATCAGGAAATAATAATTTAATTGTAGACAGTAAGAAAAGGTATAATATAAATAATAAAATAACTATTTAATTAGTATCTTTCATAATTTTATGTAGTAGTGTGATTTCATATTTATCATATGTTTATATTATCAGCCATAATTATAAATTATGTTTGATTTAACATAAATATTAAATAAATTTATGCTCTATATAAAATAATTATGTAATAGTTATTTGAAGATTTTATCCAAAAATTTAAGAACCAATATAAAATTAATTATTATTACTAATAAACTTTTTTTTATTTAATTTTTTTTAATATTTTTTTAATATTTTTTTAATATTTTTTTTTTAATATTTTTTTAATATTTTTTTTTTAATATTTTTTTAATATTTTTTTTTTAATATTTTTTTAAATAATTTTTAATTTATTATTATTATTTAATACATCTTTTAATATTATTCAATAAATAAATTTTATTTTTTATTTTTTTTTTTTTTTAAGAAAAGGAGTATTGTATAGTTTTAATTAAACTAAAAATTGATGATTGAACATTTTCTCTTTAATTTCTATATTAATAATAATGTTCATAATCAATTGCAATTAATATAAAGAATTAAAAATATACAAAATTTAATTAACGCTTTTATTCTTAATTCCTAAAATGATTTCTGCAAAAAAAAAAAAACAATTCAAAAAATAGTTAACATGCTATTTAAAAAAAAAAAAAATTAAATAATAATATAACAAAATATGGTTTCTTTTCTTCATACCTACAAAAACATATTTATAAAAAAAATTTGATTAATTATCTTAATAAATTTTAAATAATTGAATAATAAATAATTAAATAATAAATAATAAATAATTGAATAATAAATAATATTATTGAATATTAAATAATAAATAATAAATAATAAATAATTGGATAATAAATAATAAATAATAAATAATAAATAATAAATAATAAATAATAAATAATAAATAATGAATAATAAATAATAAATATTAAATAATAAATAATAAATAATAAATAATAAATAATAAATAATAAATAATAAATAATAAATAATAAATAATAAATAATAAATAATAAATAATAAATAATAAATAATAAATAATAAATAATTGAATAATTAAATAATAAATAATAATAAGTAATAAATAAATAATAAGTAATAAATAATAAATAATTGAATAATAAATAATAAATAATAATTAATAAATAATTAATTAATAATTAATAATTAATAATTGAATAACAATCATATATTATTAATATTGGTCAATATATATATAAATATTTTTAAATAATATTAAAAAACTGGACTTTTTATGAAATTTAATATATCTTATATTGTAAATCTCTTTATTTATATCCCACCTTTTTTGTTTTTTAAAACTTTATTTATTTAGTTATTTTTTTAATATTAATTTAGGTTTATATTTAAAAATTAGGTTAGGTTATTTATTTTTTTTTTTATTTTTTCATTCTTTTGACTATTCCAAAAATGGTTAAATATGATTTTTATTTTATTTTTCTTTTTATCTTTTTTTATTTTTATTTTTTTTTTTTTTTTTTTTTATTTTATTTTAGTGGTTATTCAAAAAATATTTTGGATATTTATTAAGATTTACACTGTCTAATGAAAAATAAATTAACCTTTTTTTAAAAAAAATATATTAAATTAATTTTATTTTATTTATTAATTAATTTTATTAAAGTAAAAATGTTAAAAATATTGAATATTAATTAATAATAATTTAATATAAATTAATTTAATATAAACTATAGTTATATTGTTTTCTTGTTTCTTTTTTTTTTTTATATATATATATTTTTATTTATATATATATATTATTCTATAGTAAAACATTACTATAATAATTATTAAAAATAAAAAGTATATAAAGAAAAAAAAAACATCTTATTTTTGAATATCAAAAAAAAAAAAGAAAAAAAAAATTATATATATTATAATATATATAATAATAATAATAATAAAATTAAACAATAGATAATAATAACATAATAAAAAAAATTTCAAATAAAATTAATTATATTTTAGATTGATATAAATCAATAAATACAAAATGAAGATTACTGGTAAGTTTATGACTTTACTTTCAGTTGCTGTTGCTACAGCTCTTCCATTAGAAAAAAGAAGTTTTATAGAACTCCCAAAAGCATGTACTGACAAAATCAATGATTTATTTATGCATTATTCATTAAATGGTTGTGAAGCTACATCTATTATTGATAGTGCGAATGATGATCAAATGAATTTATTTGCTTGTAGTTCATTAAAAATTGAAAAATGTTCAGAATTTTATAGTATTGATTATTTTGATCTTCCAGAATGTGAAGGTGCTAATTTATTAAATTTAGCTCAAGTTATGCATTATAAGGGTATTCAAATTCAAACCGCTGTTCATAGATGTACAAAAGATGAAAAGAAAAGAAATTGTCCATTGAATGTTAATGATAGCATAAATAAAGGATTAAGTGATGAAAGAGTTTTAAGAACTTGTGAATCAGAAATTTGTACATCAGCTGCAATCAATTATTTGGATTCCATTATTAGTTTAAATAACCAATTATTGGACTACTTTGATAACTATAATAAAAAATATGGTACAGATTCAGAAATTAGTTTTGATTCTAGTTACAACCCACAAGAACAAATAATTGTTAGAGACTACTTAAGTTCTAAAAAGTGTGATGCCATCAGAAAGCCAATACAAAATACAACCACTAGAAAAACTACTACCACTACTACTACCACTACAACTAAAAAGCGTACCACTACCACTACTACCACTACTACCACCACTACTACCACTACCACCACTACCACCACTAGTGAAAAGCCAACTACTACCACTACTACCACTACCACTACTACTACTTCTGTTGCTGAAAAACCAGAACCAACTACCTCTGTTGCTGAAAAATCAGAACCAACTACCTCTGTTGCTGAAAAACCAGAACCAACTACTTCTGTAGCTGATGTACCAGAACCAACTACTTCTGTTGCTGAAAAACCAGAACCAACTACTTCTGTTGCTGAAAAACCAGAACCAACTACTTCTGTTGCTGAAAAACCAGAACCAACTACTTCTGTTGCTGAAAAACCAGAACCAACTACCTCTGTTGCTGAAAAACCAGAACCAACTACCTCTGTTGCTGAAAAACCAGAACCAACTACTTCTGTTGCTGAAAAACCAGAACCAACTACTTCTGTTGCTGAAAAACCAGAACCAACTACCTCTGTTGCTGAAAAACCAGAACCAACTACTTCTGTTGCTGAAAAACCAGAACCAACTACTTCTGTTGCTGAAAAACCAGAACCAACTACCTCTGTAGCTGAAGAACCAGAACCAACTACTTCTGTTGCTGAAAAACCAGAACCAACTACTTCTGTTGCTGAAAAACCAGAACCAACTACTTCTGTTGCTGAAAAACCAGAACCAACTACTTCTGTTGCTGAAGAACCAGAACCAACTACCTCTGTAGCTGAAGAACCAGAACCAACTGGTTCTTTAGGTGGTGAAAAAAGTGGTGAAAAAAGTGGTGAAGAAACAAGTGGTGATGAAAAAGATGATATTAAGCCACGTCGTAAGTGTTTTGTTAAACACAGAAAGAACTAAATAGTATTATAATTATTTTGTTATACCCAAAATAAATATTAAAGTTACTATTCATTTTGTATTTATTGTTTCTCATTAAAATAAATAATTGAAATAATTTCAAAAGTTTTATAACAAATAATTATATATTTTCATATTATAAATAAATTTTGTAATTTGAATTTATTATATATAAAACGAAGAAATAAATACAATAATAGAAAATTCAAAAGAATTTATTATTTATTTTAAAAAAGAAACATATAGTATTAATTTTAGAAATTATTCAAATAAATGAATATTTTAAAAATTAATACAAAATTTACATTAAATAAATAATGTAAAAAAAAAAATGTTTTTTAATTATTATATAATTAATTAGTAAATGTTTTAATAAAATAAAAAAATAAATAAAAATAAGAGATTTTTAAAAAGGAATTTTGTATTACTATGCTAAAGTTTACATTTGAACCTTTTAATCATTTACTTATTAAATTAAATAATTAAAAATATAAATATAAATATAAAATATTATTAATTATTAATAAAAATTGTAATAAATAAAATAGAATAAAATTCTATTTGTACCATTACAATAATATAAAATTAATATATATATAATAATATAAAATCAATATCTTTAAAATTATTATAATATAATATTTCATTTATCAATAAAATAATAAATGAAAGCTATACAATATGAATATTAAAACATATAATTAATATATAATTAATAAATAAATAAATAATTATAACACGCAAAATACAATGATTAATTAATTAAAAATAAATAAGTAAATAAAAATAATGAAATTTTAATTATAAAAAATAAAATATTAATAATAAAAAAGCAAATAGAAATAAATAAATAGAAATAATGCTTTTAATTTCAATTTTAACCATTTTATATCTATTATTTGTCCAATTCGAATATAATAATATTTATATATTATTATTTTTTTTTATTAATAATATGTATTATATATTTAATATATATATTCATGTAATTAATAATTGAATATATAAAGTTTTAAAAAGTTCACTATAATTACAGCTGTTTTTTTAAAAAAAAAAAAAATAGAGTATTTCATTCTGAACCCCTCCTCTCTCACTAAAATATCTTATAATTTTCACTTGGATTTTTTTTATTTTTTTTTATTTTTTTTTTTTTTTTTTTTGGGTTTGAATGTATTATACGTTATTTCAAATTTAATTAGAAAATTTTTGTTAAAAAGCAAATTAGTATCAGAAGATGGAGAGGATGGCCCCCAACCTATGGATCCCCTTGGGATGGAGAAAGTCTAATAGCCTACCTACCTACCAAGTTTTACCTATCGGACTAAATAACTTTTTTAATGTCCTAAAATTTTTTTAAAAAAAAAAAAAAAAAAAAAAAAATTTTTTTTTTGTTTATTTTTTTTTATCTTTTTTTTTTTTTTTTTTTTTTTTTTTTTTTTCTATTATTATTATTATATGTATTTTATCAAATATTTAATTAATAAAGATGAATCAAATTTGCTGCCGTTAAAATAAAAAAAAAAATAAAAAAATAATAAAAAAAAATTTTAGGCAACCATTCCGAAATCGTCGAGCATTCATGATGATTAAAATAAAGAGGAAAGATTTTGATGATAATACTAATTTTTTTTTTTTTTTTTTTTTTTTTTTTTTTTTTTTTTTTTCATGTAATTTGTCTCCTTCTTGACAGAAATGTAATATATGAAATATTTCATAAAGAACGGTTCAAAAGAAAAAAAAAAAAAAAATTAAAAAATGAAAATAATAATAATAATAATAATAATAATAATAATAATAATAATAATAATAATAATAATAATAATAATAATAATAATAATAATAATAATAATAATAATAACTAAAAATGAATTTTTTTTTTTTTTTTTTTTTTTTTTTTTTTTTTTTTTTTTTTTTTTTTTTTTTATAAAAAAATAAATATTATTAAATAAAATTTATTCCCAATCCAAAAAAAAAAATTTAATAAATGAAAATAATAATAATAATGATAATAATAATAATAATAATAACTAAAAATAAATTTTTTTTTTGTAGTATTTTGATTTCAACATTTTAACATTTTCTTAACATTACCATAAGAAATATTATTATATATTTTTTTTTTTTTTGAATTTTTATATTTCCCCTATTATTAAAAAAAATTTTTTTTTTTTTTTTTGAAAGTACTTTACTTGGTATCTTTGCTCGAAACAAACAATTTTTATAAGCATATAATGCCAAACCTATTAATATCATATCCTATTTTTTTTTTTTTTATTTAATTTATTATAAATTTAATATATCTATAATTTTATTTTTTATTTTTATTTTTTTTTTATTTTTTATTTTTTATTTTTTTTAATTTTTTAATTTTTATTTTTATTTTTATTTTCTAGATTTAATTATCATGGAAATATAGAAATGACTTAATAATTAAAATTTAACTTTGAAATATACTTTGCTTCCTATGCATGAAATGTAGTGCATTTCGTAACGTTGTATTTCGAAATGTGGCTTTATATGAAATGCGGCGTACTTTAATAAACCGTTGATATCAAGGGGATGATTATAAATAATGAAGGTGTTTATGAGGAAAAATAAAATTCTTTTTTTTTTTTTTTTTTTTTTTGATTGTTTAAAATTTAAATAAAAAAAAAAAAAAAAAAAAAATTAAAAAGAAAACATTTATCCCATATTTACATTTATTTCTATATTAAAAAAAAAAAAAAATGTGGTAAATTAAATTAAGAATCAAAATTTAATTTAAAAGCCACGTTCCGAAATTCACGATTCACCTTCAAATTATTTTATAATTCTAACCTTATTCATTATAAAAAAAAAATTTTTTTTTATTAAAATTTTTTATATTTATGTGGAATTTGTTTATTAAAATTTATTAAAAAAACTAAAAATACTAATTTTATAACAAAATTCATATAAATTAATATTTTTTTTGTTTACAACTTTAATTAATATTTTTATTTTATTGCAAAACTTTTATTATAATTTTAAATATTAAATCGTTTATTATAAATAAATAGGATAGGATATATTATATTAATATATAGTTTATGAATATAGTTATAAAAAATTTTTTTTATATGTATAAGCCTCTTTTATATAGGCAATATGATAACATGTATTTATAATGTATTGAAATAGGTTTGATCCATCCAATGTACTTTGTATGCGTGAATTTCATTAAATTAAATTATGTATTCTTTAAAAAATAAGTCTTTAACTTCAAATAAATAAAGTTAGTAAATTAAACAAATCTTGTGATTTTTATCAGATTAAGAGTCTCATTTAACCCTGTGACTTAGAAATTTAGAATACTTAATTAGGAAATTTAATAATATAGTAATATAATAATTTAGTAATTTAGTAATTTAGTAATTTAGTAATTTAGCAACTTAGTATAATTAGGAGATTCAAGATTAACGACACTTGAATACACACAAATATAAATAAGGAACATATTATAATTAAGAAATTAGTAATTAGAAATAGTAAAGTATTTTTTGTAATAAATAAACAAATTCATTATATAACATTAGCAATATATAAATACATTTGTAAGATGACCGAAACAATTAAACCAATTCTTAATAGGATGGAATATGTCCTAACTGAAGACAACTATGATGAATGGTAGGAAGACTTTATCCTAGAATTCTAAGGTGCTGGATTAAGTAAGTACGTAGATAAAAAAAAAAAAAAAAAAAAAAAAAAAAAAAAAAAAAAAACATAGATGATATTATAAAAGAAGTAAATGAGAAATATGTAACCAAAGATAAAAAAAAAAAAAAAAAAAAGGGAAATGATATTTTATCAAAAGAAGAAGAAAATAAAATTTAAGGAACATAAATAAAATGAACAACTTCATAAAGTTTTGAGCATTTTAAGAAAATCTGGTTGATCCAAAAAAATAAAAAAAAAAAAAAAAAATAAAATCCTTTATTAGAACTAAAAATAGGAAGAGAAAAATTCAGTATACTTAATATTGAAGGTATTCAAGAAGAAAAAACATGAAAAAGAATTCAATGAAGCACCAAAATTCTACAGAAGATTAGAAAATAGGAGGGCCTGAAAGTGATAAAGAAACTTTGGAGTACATCGAAGAATTTTTTAGAGATCACTCTAAAGCTTGGAAAACTAAAATAATAAACTTAGTAACAGGGTAAAAAAAAAAAAAAAATTAAAACTACTTGTTTAAAGAGCTGGCTACCAGAGAAACAATTAAACTTCTTAGAAATAAAATAACAGTATCTCAGAAGAAGATGTTGATAAAATATTAGAGGACACTGAAAAAAGCAGATTAGAAATCGTGGAGTGGAATCTTTATCCCAGGAAAAAAATATAAAAAAAAAAAAAAAAGAAGAAGAAATATCAAATATATCTATAAAAAAAGAAAAAAAAAACAAAAAAAAACAAAAACTGTAATTTCGAAAGTTATGATCAAGATGATTTTTTGCGAGAGATACAATAACAAAGGAAGAATGGATAATAAGAAAAAAAAAAAAAACGTCGTTTTTTTTTTTTTTTTTTTTTTTTTTTTTTTTTTTTTTTTTTTGTGGTGATAGTGAAAAACATTTAGTTTTACGACTACACCTTTAATCCTAAAAATACTCATAATAACATTAAACACAGAACAGAACAATTCAAAAAAAAATTAAATATTTTTAGTAGATGAAATAAACGATATTGATTTTATATTACGATAGTGATTCGGATAGTGAAAGTAATATAGTTAAAATAAAAAAAAAATAAATTTAATTGAACCTGAAAATAGTATCAAAGAAATAAATTTATGCAATATAAACACTACTTCAGAAGATAATAAAGATAAACAATACTTAGAAAATTTGAAACAATAGATGATACAAGACAAATCAATTATAATACAAATTATTGTAATAATAGTAGTGGAAATAACAAGCTTAAAAACAATAACCCACTGAATAAAACGGAAAACAAGAAATATTTTTTTAAAAAGAAAACAATATTAATTATGATTTAAATAAATTTATTTTAATTAACAATACTTATGATAGTAATAAATATAAATATAATAGTAACTATATGAATTTAAATATGAATAATACTATACACAATAACGAAATAGCAAGTATGAAATAATAATAACGGTTTAAATAGTTACCAAAAATAATGAAAATGAGAAACCTGTTATGATAGATAAAATATATAGTTGAATCATTTCTAGATAAAATAAATAAAAACAAATTATAAACTGAATAAATTATTAAAAAAAAAAGTTTGAATGAAATCAACCAAAAAGAACAACAACATCCAAAAAATTATTTAAAGATTATTTATCTTTTATGAATTTTGATACTACTTATTATGAAAATTATCAAAAAAAAAAATAAATATATATATATATGAAAATAATTACTCAATCTAATAATATTTTAAATGTTGATTACTATAGTCCAGGAAATAAATATTGATAAAAATGTAAACAAAAAAATAATTTAGGCTGATGAAAATTATAAAAAAATAGGATGTAAAAATATTTTTTCAGAGAAAAAAAAATTTTTTTTTTTTTAATAATAAAAATTCGTTCAAAAAATTGGTCAAAAAAATCAAAAAAACAAAACAAAAAAAAAAAAAAAAAATGAATACGAATATACAAAAATTTGAAATTTCATTTCTAATGTTAACATACATTTCGATTCAAATCGGATTCGTATTGCTGAAAAAATTTAGGTTGTACAACGACAGATCACCTTTAAGAATTATTAGAAAATTAATCAATGTTATCAAAATATTAAAAAAAAAAAAAAAAAAATAGCAAATTTTATTAGTAAACAAAGTTTTTTTTACAATACTTTTGTTTAAGGGGGGAATGTTAGAAAATTAGTATTTTTTTTTTTTTTTTTTTTTTTTTTAGTTTATAAATTTAATTAACATTTTAATTAATATTTTTTTTTGTTTTGTTTTATTATAAAACTTTTATTATAATTTTAAATATTAAATAGTTTATTATAAATAAATAGGATAGGTTATATCATATTAATATATAGTTTATATAGTTTATGAATATAGTTTTTAAAAATTTTTAATGTTTATAAGCTTCTCTTATATAGGCAATATGAAAAACATGTATTTATTTAATGTATTGAAATAGGTATGATTCATCCGTTGTATTTTGTATGCGTAAATATTATTAAATTAAATTATGTATTCTTAAAAAAAAATAAGCCTTTTGCCTCTATAAATAAACTTAGTAAATTAAATAAAATTTGAGATTTTTATCAGATTTAAATATATAAATATTTTTTTAATATTTTGTAGATACTTATTTTTTTCATATCTACAAAATATTAAAAAAATAAATTCTTTTTTTTTTTTTTTGTGTGTGTGTTATATATTATATTATATTAAATTAATTAAATTAATATTATTTTTGCTCTTTTTTTTTTTTTTTTTTTTTTTTTTTTTTTTTTTTTTTAATATATTAATATATTTTATTTTCTTTTTTCCCTTGCTCATTTATATATATAAATTTAATATATATATAAATTTAAATATATTTGTTTTATTATTATCATCATATTCATATTATGAAAACATTTAAAATTTTATTTATTACTTAATAATTTTATATATGAATATAAATATCTATATTTTATTTTTTAATTTAATAGCTTCATACAATTTATTTTTTTTTTTTAAAGTAATAAACTTAACATATATTATAAATATATTTCTATTAGGGGTTTACATAGTATTCATTCATATTCTTGAAGAATAAGGCAGTAAAAAGAATGGTTTTATAATAAAATTCAGTTAAACAGAGAATATCAATTTTATTTTATTTTATTTTTTATGTTTTTTTTTTTTTTTTTTTTTTTTTTTTTTTTTTTTTTTTGTTATCTTGCTATTATTTAAATAAGAAATTTGCCTAGATCATGACTCATTTCTTTTTTATTTATTAAAGTTTAATAC
>JACVTC010000015.1:107500-137500 GCA_016946835.1 Neocallimastix lanati (nom. inval.)
ACTATTTAAAAACAATTGAATAAATCAATTAAACAATTGTAAAATAATAATATCATATAACTAACATAACCTATAATATTCTTTCTTTTTTTTAGGAAAAAGTTTTTTTTTTTTTTACAAATAAATTCCTTTAAGAAAAGAATAAAAAAAAAAAAAAACATTTATAATTCTATAATTCAAAATCATAAAAGTCAATTGTTATAGTATTTTTGTATATATGTATATAATTTATTGAATATATTTACTTAATTTTAATATAAAACAGGAAAATATTTTAAATAAAGATAAATATTATTTTTGAAGTAAATTAAAAAAAAAAAAAATAATAAAAAAAAAAATGAAAGAATATATTAAAGGAGCAAATCCTTACCTTCCTTTATGGGAACATATCCCTGATGGTGAACCTCGTGTATTCGAGTATGAAGGAAAAAAACGTGTATTCATTTATGGCTCTCATGATACTACCTATACTGAATATTGTGGTCCAGATCAAGTTGTATGGAGTGCCCCTGTAGAGGATTTAACCGACTGGACATATCATGGTGTCTGTTACGAATCTTCTGATGGATCTTTCTTATATGCCCCTGATGTTGTTCAAAAAGGAGATACCTTTTATTTATATGCTGCGGAACAAAAAGGTTCATCCATTGTTGTTGCAACAAGTAAAACTCCAGTAGGTCCATTCACAAATCCGGTAAAAACCGAAATTGGTTTTGATCCAGGAGTTTTAGTCGATGATGACGGTCGTGTTTACGTTTATTGGGGTTTCTGTAAACAATATTGTGCTGAATTAGAAGACGATATGGTCACTATTAAAAAAGATACAATAAAAGAAAATGTCATTAAACACACTATCATCTTTGATTGGGCTCCAGAGGATGGTCAAGATGATCCAGTAGATGCCTTCTTCGAAGCTTCTTCTCCCCGTAAGGTATTAGGAAAATATGTTTACATTTATTCAAAGAGATATTACACTCATCAACCACAATATGGTGTTTATGAAGGTTGTAATGGTTTCCTTTCCTATAAATATAGTGATGAACCACTTGACAACTTTAAAATGGGTGGTGACTTCAGTTTCAATGGTGGAGAACTTCTTTCAAATCCAGATGGAACCAAAACCATGACTTACCGTTGGGGAAATAATCATGGAAGTATTTTAAATATTGAAGGTAAGTGGTATGTCTTCTATCACCGTCAAACAGGTGTCAACGAATTTGCTAGACAAGCCATGATTGAACCTATTGATGTTGCCATGGATAAAAATGGTCGTATCTTCATCGGTAAAATTACCTATAATGAAGAAGGTGAACCCATTAAAAGTGAGCCAGTAGAAATGACTTCCCAAGGGGCTCATGTTAATGGACTGGATGCAAGAAAAATTATTTCTGCCGGTTATGCTTGCCATCTTTTTGGTGGTAAGAAGGGAGGTGCCAATGGAGGAGAAGGTGGTGCTTACATAAAGCCAGTTTTCGAAAAGGTTGACACCATTTCAGCCCCTATTGTTGACATTACCAGTAATATTACGGCTGGTTACAGGTACCTTCAATTTGGAAGTAAAAGTCCATCTAAGGTTTCTGCTGAAATTACTGCCCTCGAAGATATAACAGTAAATGTTCGTGTTGATGATTACAAAGGAAAAGTTATTGCAACCCATGATATGAAGAAAGGAGACAAAAAATTTGAAGCCCAAGTTACCAGTGAAGTTACTGGAAAAAGAGCCATTTACTTTGAATTTATTTCAAAATCTGATAATATCATTGCCGAATTCAGTACATTTACTTTTGATGATTAATAAAAAAAAAATATAAATGAATAATTTGAATAAAAATAAAAATAAATAAATAAATAAAGTCAAATAAAAATAAAATAAAAATAATATAAAATAAAATATAATAAAGTATAATAAAATAAATGATTAAGAAAAAAAAATTGAATTAAATAAAATAAAAATAAAAAAATAGAAATAAGATTCAAATATTATGAATAAAAAACAAAAAAAAAAAATATGTAAAATTATTCTAAATAAAATAAATTAATAATAAAATTAAGAGCATTTAAATTGTTTTCTTATATTGATAAATATTAATATTTTAAGAGCCAATATTAAAAATGTAATAATAAAAACAAATTTAAACAATAAATAATATATTTAATATTATTATTATTATTATTATTATTATTATTATTATTATTATTATTATTATTATTATTGTGATTATAATTATTATTATTATTTTTTTTTTTTTTTAATTATTTATTTTTTTAATTTACACTTTATCTTTATAAATATTTATTAAATTTTTGTTTATATAATATCTTTTCGGTTCAAAAAAAAAAAAAAAAATATATATATATATATATATATATATAAAGATATCTTTATTACTAAAAATGAAAAAATGATTAATTAATTATTTTATCAGTATTATTACTTTTATAGTTTTATTAATATCCTATTTGATTGTATTTATTTAAGAAATAATATTATATCGGATTATGGTTTAAATATTAAAATTATATTTATTTCAAAATCTAATGATAATCATTGTCAAATTCAATACGTTTTCTTTTGATGATTAATTTTAATTTTATTTAAATAATAATAATAAAAAATAAAAATAAAAATAAAGAAATAAAGAAATAAAGAAATAAAAATAAAAAATAAAATAGTAGAATATGAATATTAAAGTACAGATTGAATAAAATAAATAGTAGAATATGAATATAATTAAAGTACAGATGGAATAAAATGAAATAAATAGTAGAATATGAATATAATTAAAGTATAGATTGAATAAAATAAAATAAATAGTAGAATATGAATATAATTAAGGTACAGATTGAATAAAATAAAATAAAATAAAACAAAATAAAATTGCAATATACTTTTTAAAATTTTTTTATTATCTATATATTTATATATAAAATTATTTTTAATTTTATTTTTCTTTTATATAAAGAAAATATTTATAACTTAAGAATCATAAATAAAATAATAATATATATATATATTTATTTAGTATTTATTTATTAGGATTTCTTTATATTTTTTATATTTTTTATATTTTTTATATTTTTTGTTTTTTTCTTAACTGTTATCATTGATAATAAATATTATTTAATAGAAAATATTTAATGAAATATTTATAAATAAAAAATTTTATATTAATTAAATTTTAGGATTAAAAAACAATAAAAAAAAAACAATAAAAAAAGCATAATAACATCAAAAGCAAATTTATAAAAATGAAAATATTAGTTAATTAATTGATAAATTTTATTTTAGTTTAACGACTTTTATAATAAAAATTAAAATGAAAATATTATTTTAATAATTGTTATTTTTTATTTTATTTTATATTTTGCATAAACTTATTATTTAATTACTATTATAATAAAAATTATATATATTTAAAAATTAAAAAAAATATATATATATTGAATAAAAATAACATAGACCAATAATAACAAAATAATGAATTTAAAAATAAAATATTAATATATAAAAATCTATTAAAAAAATAAAATAAAATAAAATAAAAACAAAAAAAACATATATATACTCCTAATTAAAAACAGCACAAATATAAATGAAACAAATAAACCATTTTTTTTTATTTTTTTTTTAATTTATTTACAATAAATTTTATTTACAATATTTTATATAAATTAGTTATTAAATAATTTAGAATAAATAGGATAGTTTTTGAAAATGGATTTATAAATAATATAATATTAAATTCATATTATTTATATCTATTTAAACTCAGGTATTCTTTAAATATTATAATTAGGTAATAATTTAAAAATATTAAATAATATATTACTTAAATATTTATGATAGATACATTATTTAATAATATTAAAATTATTTAAAATTAGAAAATTAGAAAAATTTACTGAATTTGAATAGAATGTTTATGTTCATTCTTTTGAGGTTCCATCTTTTTAAGAGTAACTTCTAAAACTCCATTTTCCATTTTGGCTTGAATATTATTAATATCCGCATTTTCAGGAATACTAAATGATCTTGAAAATTTACCATAACTACATTCTATTCTACTATATTTCTTATTATTTTCTTCTTTTTTTGTATCTTTTTGTTCTTCCTTTTTGGATTCTTTATTTGTTTTAGCATTTTCTTTATTATTTTCTTCTTTAGTTGAATCCTTATTAGTAGCCTTATCAGAATCATCAATAATAGTTTCTCTTTCACCAGAAATAGTTAAAACACGATCTTCATCTGAAAGCTCCATTTTAACTTGATCCTTCTTCATACCTGGTAAATCAGCGTGGATATAATAATTATTTTCATCTTCACTCAAATTAATCTTTGGACTGAAATCCACAGATTTGAATACATCACTATTGAATGTCTTTGAAATTTGATTTTTTAGAGATTTTACTGGATTATAAGATAAATATGGATAAGGATATAAAGTAGGGAAAGTAATCAAAGGATGATTAAAAAATTCATTATCGAAAGCATTATCGAAATCATCGAATAATGAATTTCTTAATAAAGAATTATTTCTTCTAATTGATAAAGGATGTTCACGAATGAATAAAGACATTTTTATTATTTGATTTAATATTGTTTGTTTTATAATTATTTGTTTTATTAATTATTTTTTTTATATTTGTTTTTTTGTTTTATTAATTTGTTATTTAATAAGCGAATAAATTATTTTATTTTATTATTATTTAAACGTTTGATATTTTTAAATATTTATTATTTATATTTTTGAATATAAAAATTAATGAAGATAATATTTATATTCGAGGAAATGAATACTATTTATATTTTTTTTTGAAATCACATTGAAAATATAATATCCACTTCTTCAAAAAATAAAGTTTTCTAGTAATTCTTTTTAGTGAAGAATGCATTAATTATAAAAAAAAAAAAAAAAAAAATTAAAATCCTTTCACATATTTAAGATATATAAGATAGAACTAATTAATTTCTACAAATTTCTACATTTTCTATTTTTTCTATATGTAATGTATTATTTCTACATAAAATTATAATGTAATAAATAAATTTTAAAATTTTTTTAATTTCTTCTATTTTAAATTTTTTTTTTTTTTTTTACTTCCGGTTTGTATCTCCAATATTTTCAGTATTTTAATAATTCTATCTAAATTATTATTTTATTAATTAATAAATTATTTTATTATAATTAATCTATGTCATTTTTATTAAATTAATATAATCTTTGGATTTTTTAAATATATTTAATTTTTGTCTTAAAAATCTTTAAATATTAATTTTTATTCATGTAAATTATAATTTATTTTAAATAAATTTTTTATTTTAATAGTAAAGAATTGTTATAAAAAATTGAAATAAAATAACATAAAATTAAATAATACAAAAGTTAACAAATAATTTGATATGATTTTTAACTTCATTTTAAATACAACATTATTATTATTAAAAAATGACTATAAAAAATAATTAATTACTAAAATTATCATACAAAAAAAGGAATTAATTAATGATTATATCATAAATATAAATTTATTTTATTACTTTTTTTTTCTTATATTTAAAAGTATAAACAAAAAAAGGTTTTTCTCCAGGTTTAATTAATTTATTTCGAGAAAAAGAAAATAAATAAATATATATAAATTTTTTTTTATTTATTTAATAATAATATTACAATAAATAATTTAATCATAAATTAATAATTACAAAATACATTTTTTTTCTATTAATTTGTTTAAAATTTTTAATATTTAATATTATAAATTTAAAAATAAAATAAAATAAAAAAAAAATAAAATAACGTAAAAATAAATAAACAAATAAATAAAATATTCAATAAGAAGCAATGAATGATAATAATAAAAAATATAATTAAATGCAATAACTGATTTTATTTTCAAATAATATAATTATTAAGATTTAATTTTTTATTTTCTTTTTGTTCATATAAAAAAACATTTGCTTTTAATTTTTATATGTTTTGGTTAATAATAAAAAAATATTGTTAACTTTATAATTTTTTAAATAAAATAATAAAAAATATTTTTTATATTAACTTTTTATTAGGATTTCTTGAAATTTTTTTTTCTTTTTACATATTATTGAAAAGAATTTCTTTAAGCTACAATCAATAATATTGATGCTTAATAAAATACTTTCTAAAAGAAAAAAAAATTTGAAAAGAAATAAAATATTTTAATAAATAAAAAATTTTAATATTAATTAAAATTTTACGAAATTTATCCAATAGAAATTAAAATAATAGAAATTAAAAAAAAAAATTTTAAAATTTATTAATTACATTATAATTTTATGTAGAAATAATACATTACATTAAAAATATAAAAAAAATAGAAAATGTAGAAATTTGTAGAAATTAATTAGTTCTATCTTGTATATATCTTATCATTCCATGCTTCACTAAAAAGAATGACTAGAAAATTTTATTTTTAAAAGAAATAGATAGAACTAGATATTACATTTATTATATGATCTCAAAAAAAAAAATATAAATAGCATTCATTTCCTCGAATATAAATATTATCTTCATTAATTTTTATATTCAAATATATAAATAATAAATATTTAAAAATATTAAACGCTTAAAATAATAATAAAATAAAATAATTTATTCGCATATTAAAAAATAATTTAATAAAACAAAAAACAAATATAAAAAAAAATAATTAATAAAACAAATAATAATAAATCAATTATTAATAAATCAAATAATAAAAATGTCTTTATTCATTCGTGAACATCCTTTATCAATTAGAAGAAATAATTCTTTATTAAGAAATTCATTATTCGATGATTTCGATAATGCTTTCGATAATGCTTTCGATAATGAATTTTTTAATCATCCTTTAATTACTTTCCCTACTTTATATCCTTATCCATATCTTTCATATAATCCAGTAAAGTCTCTAGAAAATCAAATTTCTAAGACATTTAATAGTGATGTATTCAAATCTGTGGATTTCAGTCCAAAGATTAATTTGAGTGAAGATGAAAATAATTATTATATCCACGCTGATTTACCAGGTATGAAGAAGGATAAAGTTAAAATGGAGCTTTCAGATGAAGATCGTGTTTTAACTATTTCTGGTGAAAGAGAGACTATTATTGATGATTCTGATAAGGCTTCCAAAAAGGATTCAACTAAAGAAGAAAATAATAAAGAAAATACCAATGAAAATAAAGAAACCAAAAAAGAAGAACAAAAAGAAACTAAAAATGAAGAAAATAATAAGAAATATAGTAGAATAGAATGTAGTTATGGTAAATTTTCAAGATCATTTAGTATTCCTGAAAATGCGGATATTAATAATATCCAAGCCAAAATGGAAAATGGAGTTTTAGAAGTGACTCTTAAAAAGATGGAACCTCAAATGAATGAACATAAACATTCTATTGAAATTCAGTAAATTTTTCTAATTTTCTAATTTTAAATAATTTTAATAATATTAAATAATGTATCTATCATAAATATTTAAGTAATATATTATTTAATATTTTAAATTATAACTTATTATAATATTTAAAGAATACATGAGTTTAAATAGATATAAATAATATGAATAAAATATTATATTATTTATAAAGCCACTTTCAAAAACTATCCTATTTATTCTAAATTATTTAATAATTAATTTATATAAAAATATTGTAAATAAAATACATTGTAAATAAATAAATAGAAAAAATAAAAAAAAAAATATAAAAAAAAAAAAATAAAATAAAAATTGTTTACTTGTTTCATTTATATTTATGTGTTTTTAATTCAAAATATTCGTATGCTTTTAATTTTATTTTTTTTTCTTAATTATTTTTTTTTTTTAATTTTTCTATAATTATTTTATTATTTAATTTATTATTTTATTATATAATTAATCTATGTAATTAATCTATGTTATATTTATTCAAATAATATATTTTTGTAATTTTTGAATTTACTTAATCTTTATTATAAAAATGATTAAATACTAAAATTAATTCATATAATTCATAAATTATTTTAAATAAATTTTTGATTTTAATAATAAAATATTAAAGATTAAAATAAAATCATATAAATAAAATCATATAAAATAAAATAAAATAGAATATAATTTAACAATTAATTAGATAATATTTATTACTTCATATTAACTAAAGTATTATTATATTTAAAAAAATAACTACTAACAATAATTAATTATTAACATATAAAAAAAGTATATATATAATGATTATAATTTAAGTTAATAAATATTAACTTTTTTTTTTTTTTTTATTTAAAAATACAAATGAAAAAGGTTTATATCCAAGAATTAATTAATACATTTCGAGAAAATGAAAATAAATAGCTATTTTTAATTTTTTATTTAATATTATTATGATGAATAATTTAATTATAAAGTGTTATTTAAAATTATATAATATAAAAATTATACAATATAAATTACATTTTACATTTTATAAATTTACATTTTATAATGTTAATAAGCAATTGTGAATTTTTAGAATTATCAAATAGAATTAAAGAATAAGAAACTATAAATATAAATATATAAAATTTTTATTTACTTTCTATATGTATTTTTAATAAAATATAAATAAAGACATAATTCAATAAAATATTAAAATAAAAGATTAAGAGTCTCACTCTACATGAGTGAGTTACAAATAAAACAATAAAACCGATTCATTTACAGTAAAAATAAAAAATAAAAAGGACATTAAAAAAAATAAAAAGGATATTAAAAAATAAAATAAAAATTAGGCTGAATATGGTCAGCGCGTTTAAAATATTAAAATGAAATAAAACTTAGGCTGAATATGGTCAGCGTGTTAAAACCAAATATAATAAAAGTTATATATATTTAAAATAAAAAAATTTTGAAATATAATATTAAATCTAATGTTAATGAATTATGTCTTTATTAACCAACAAAATAATTTAATAAACTCTAATTAAACAATTACTAATCAAATATAGCGAGTACATAAAAATTATATAAACTCCTCCTTATCAAACAATGACTAAGTATAACTGTCAAAATTTAATAAAACTTATTAAATTAAATCAAACCCTAATAATATTAATACACCAACCACATTAATCACCCTTTATTAAAACAATAACACTTCATATACCAATCGGAACAATTTTTTTTCAAACCATTCAGACAAATCAGAATAAATAATTATTTAGAAATTATTTTACAAAAAAGGAAGGAAACATTTTCAATAAATCTCCTCAAAATAAAACACCTATCAGCATTCATAACAACTATCAGCACAACATCAAATTAATCGCGCCAATTAAAATAATTACTCTCTTAGAAATCTAACCCTAATAAGGGAATCAATTTCAATTACTCCGAAAGTTTTAGTAGAATTGTTGAATTAACTTCGGATAACTACGTTAGTTGGAAAAATAATATGCTGTATCTCTTAACTATTAATAACCTAAAAAATTATGTCTGTAAAGATATTATTAATATCTTTATAAATTTTAATTAAATTTAATCATAAATTTAAGTAAAATTGAAATAAATCTATTAAAAATCACGTGTATAAAATTATTGCAAATAATTTTAAACAAAACTTCGACTTCTTCCCAATCATATTAATAAATTAAAAATTTCTCTTGTGAAACTAGTAATTGAAAATCATTTCTTTTTATGTAATTTAATTTAAATAATAAGAGTTAAGGTTTTTTACAAGATAAATTAACAACATGAAACTATGCAATTAGTCATGTTGAAACTTGCGGCATTTTATGCTAAAATCATATTAAATAATTATGACAACTTTTATATTAATTTTAAATAGAAAATATAATAAGAATTTATTAATAATATTTAAATAATAAATAAATAATAAATGAGCTCGATTGAAATTGTTTATATTTATTTTAGTTATTAATTATAATTCTCTTTATTTAGTAATAGTTAATTATTTATTATTAGTTTAGGTTAGTATTGTTTTTAAATAAATAGTTAGATAATATAATTCAATAGGAATTATATATTCTAAATGTAATAAGATAAAAATATAAATAGTTAACCAAATTTCATGTATTTTAATCGATGTAATTGTTATTAACGATTTATTGTTAATAACACTAATAATTAATAAAGATTATTTTAAAATCTAAATATAATAAAACTTATTTGTTTATAAAACATTTTTGTGTTATTTAGTGTTATTATAATTTTTGACTTATAATCTATTTTTTAAATCAAAACTTTATAATGTCATTCAAGAGAAGGTTATGAAACTTAAGAAAAGACATATTAGGGACGATATTAACGATTATATCGATGACAAGTTTGATAATACTCTAGTATATGACAAAGAAACTAACCTATTAGATATAAAGAATGACATCATAGTAAAATGGATCTTACTAAACACATTAGGTGAGAGAACAAAAAGAATTGTTGAAGGTCAAGGGAAGACAGCTTATCAAATTTGGAACACATTAGAAAAATCTTTCACTAGTAGTTTGGAGAAAAGAAAGCAAGAATTAAAGGATAAAATAAGTAATCTTAAGTTTAATGAGGACCAGGATATAAATATTTTTATGGCTACCTTACAAAATACCATAGAAGAATATGAAAACATTGACCATGACATTGAGGATAGTATAAAAGCTGGCATCCTTAACAGAGCACTCCCGGAAAATTTAAGATTTATAAATGTGTTTCAATATAAAGATAATTGGGGGAGACTATCTAATTATGTAAAGGACGTCATACCAGATATAATATTCTCAAATATGAAAGAGTACACTAAAATTGAGGATTCACAAAAACACATCTTTCTGGCAGAGCAAAACACTAAATCTAACAATAGAAAAGTACAATCATCAGTTAAATACAAAGCAAAAAACGGAAGATGTTACATGTGTGGTAGATTTGGACATTACATCAATGAGTGTTCAAAATATAACAGATATAAAAATAATAAATACAATAAACATACAAAACCAAGGAGGACAAGGTATAAAAACTCAAAGAAAGGTCCACGCAAAGATTCATTCAAATATAAAAAACGTAACAATCAGCTAAATTCTATGGAATCCACTAACAGTTATGCTGCCAATACTTTATCAAAAGATTATAACACTAAAGATACCTCCTTTATTGGTTGCATCTCAACAGAAGATAATACTGTATTACCCTCAAACGATCACCTCGAAAACTTTAATTCATTCACGATTTCCAATTGGATAATTGACTCAGGGGCTTCACTACATGTCACATACTCCATCAATCTCTTAAAAAATATTAATAAATGTAACGAAAGCATATCTTTACCCAATGGTAAAATCGTGACATCCACTAAATATGGTTCTTTCACTGGATATGTTAATAATAATGAAATTAAATTAAATAAAGTATTCTACGTTCCAAACATCACAAAAAATATCATATCGTTAAGTGAACTTATTAAGCATAAATATAAAGTTGTCTTCCTCAGCCATTACAATAAAGTTTTTGCCTCTTTATTTGATCAGCATGGAAATAAAATTACCAATATTCCATCTGATAAACACAACATTTTCCAAATATGGTTTTCAAATAGCATATATAACCTCAATGTTCGAAAACATACACCTACATCTCTTATGCACCTATCCACCCTATCAAAAGCTGAAAAGATTAACCTATGGCACAGGCGACTTGGTCACTTTAAAATAAGCAAGATACTTAATAAATTATCCAAAATTAATATTCCGTCTAAATGTCAAATCTGTTCACATTCGAAACTAAAAGATTTCCCGCACAAAAATTCAACGAATAAATCAAAAGGTATTTTTGAATTAATACATATGGATCTTATAGGTCCAATAGAAGAGTCACTTCACGGTAACCGGTACATACTCTCCATACTTGATGACTTCTCGCGTTACGGGTGGGTCTATTTTCTTTCAAACAAACATGACACCTATACCATTTTTCATAATTGGTTTATTGAAATCAACAATATACATGATAAATCTATAAAGTACATCAGAACTGACAACGGTACAGAATTTTCAAACTCCATGTTCAAATCTTTCTGTGCCAGTCATGGGATTATTCATCAGTTCACAATCCCATATAACCCTCAACAGAATGGACGTGCCGAAAGGTTCAACTGCACGCTAATAAACTCTGCAAAGGCTCTATTAAACGACGCCAAATTAAGTCACCATTTCTGGGAATACGCCGTCGAAACTGCTAATTACATCCATAATAGGATCCCTCATTCTGGTATTCAAAATAAAATTCCCTACGAGATTTTATTTAAATCCAAAATAGATTATGCACACTTCAAGGTTTTTGGATGTAGAGTTTTTTATTACGTACCCAAGTCATTCCGGAATAAATTTGACAATAACGCTTTACCTGGCATATTTCTTGACTATCACCCTTCATCTTCTTCTTACAAGATTCTAAGCCTCTCCACCAATAAAATAATCCTCTCGCGATCAGTTATTTTCTTCGAAAATAATCCAGCTAACTCTACCTCAACTACCTTTATGCCAAAGGAATACTCAAACTTCATTCCAAATCATGAAATAGGGAGATACACCGAAAGTATGAAAAAGGACAATTATTACAATATAAATAAAAATATCAAAATGTCCTCACCCGTTAATACTTCATCAATCTCAAACTTCTTCATCATCCTCCATCCATAATCATGATAAGAACAAAATAATAGATAATAGTCATAATAAAGTTTCTCCGCAAAACACCCATATCAATTCTGAAACTTTAGTTTCTCCTATCAATCCTCATCATCAATCAGATAAAGAAATAAATCAAGTATTACATGATTCAAATCCATATAAACAGACAGTACCTAAATCAAGCAACAAAAGGACAGGTGATCATTTATACACTCCCAATAAAAGAACAAAGTCAGTTATTCCTATTATAAAGCCTAAAGTTCTATCCCCAGAAAGAAACCTTAGAGAACCAAAAGATTTCGAAGATATATTCAACCTAATAGACAAAGATAAATGGCTAGAAGCTGTAAATAAGGAATTACAAAATATGAAAAAGCTAAACGTTTTTAAGACAATTAAAAGCATTCCCAAAGGAGCTAATATCATCTCAAGTAAATGGTTTTTTAAATATAAAAAGGACTCTAACGGGAATATCATTAAAAGGAAAGCACGATTAGTTGCTCGTGGTTTCACTCAGCGATATGGTATTGACTATATTTTCACCTTCTCTCCGACACTGAAGTTAGACTCTTTGAGAATTATAATATCAATTGCACTTCGTAAAAGGTTCAAAATTGTCCAAATATGACATTGACGCCGCATACCTCAATGCTGAAATAAAAGAACAATTATACATGAAAGCACCAGAGGGTTATTCCTCATACAACAATACCTTTTGGAAACTAAACAAAGCCATATACGGGTTAAAGCAAGCAGGAAGAGCCTGGAATGAGAAATTAAATAATGTTCTACTCGGTATAAACTTCAATCGACTCACTAGTGAACCTCACATCTACATTAGAAAGAACAGTTATAACGAAATTACATGTATAATAGCAGTATATGTCGACGATATATTATTAATAGGTAAGGAAAATGAAGTACTCCAAGTAAAAGAGCAGATTAAAACTAATTTTAGTATTAAAGATATTGGAGAGTTAGATTTCATTATTGGAATTAAGTTTGAGAAGTGTAACAACGGCTATATAATGCATCAATTAGGATATATAAATGAATTACTAAAGAAATTCAAATTAGAAAAATGCAAACCAATCAAGAATTTAATGCCAATTGAAAGTCATGAATTGAAAGCTATTAAATTTGATGAAACACTTTACAGAAGCGCTATAGGTAACCTTCTCTATCTGGCGATCTGCACAAGGCCTGATATCTTGTTTTCAGTAAATAGAGCTGCAAGAAAAAATAAGAACCCTACACTTGAAGATTGGATAAATGTGGAAAAGATTCTCAAGTACCTTAAGGGAACCAATAACTACGGAATAAAAATTTCAGGCGAAAGCAACTTAATGGCGTACGCAGATGCTGATTACGGTGGTGATACAATAACCAGGAAATCAACATCAGGTTTTTTGATAATGCTCGGAAATTCACCTTCAAGCTGGGTTAATATTTAATGAAATATTTATAAATAAAAAATTTTATATTAATTAAATTTTAGGATTAAAAAACAATAAAAAAAGCAATAAAAAAAAAGCATAATAACATCAAAAGCATATTTATAAAAATAAAAATGAAAATATTATTTAATTAATTGATAAATTTTATTTTAGTTTAACGACTTTTATAATAAAAATTAAAATGAAAATATTATTTTATTAATTGTTATTTTTTATTTTATTTTATATTTTGCATAAACTTATTATTTAATTACTATTATAATAAAAATTATATATATTTAAAAATTAAAAAAAATATATATATATTGAATAAAAATAACATAGACCAATAATAACAAAATAATGAATTTATAAATAAAATATTAATATATAAAAATCTATTAAAAAAATAAAATAAAAAAAAAAAAAAAAACAAAAAAAAACATATATATACTCCTAATTAAAAACAGCACAAATATAAATGAAACAAATAAACCATTTTTTTTTATTTTTTTTTTATTTATTTACAATAAATTTTATTTACAATATTTTATATAAATTAGTTATTAAATAATTTAGAATAAATAGGATAGTTTTTGAAAATGGATTTATAAATAATATAATATTTTATTCATATTATTTATATCTATTTAAACTCATGTATTCTTTAAATATTATAATTAGGTAATAATTGAAAATATTAAATAATATATTACTTAAATATTTATGATAGATACATTATTTAATATTATTAAAATTATTTAAAATTAGTAATTTAGAATAATTTACTGAATTTCAATAGAATGTTTATGTTCATTCTTTTGAGGTTCCATCTTTTTAAGAGTAACTTCTAAAACTCCATTTTCCATTTTGGCTTTAATATTATTAATATCCGCATTTTCAGGAATACTAAATGATCTTGAAAATTTACCATAACTACATTCTATTCTACTATATTTCTTATTATTTTCTTCTTTTTTTGTATCTTTTTGTTCTTCCTTTTTGGATTCTTTATTTTCATTGGTATCTTCCTTATTATTTTCTTCTTTAGTTGAATCCTTATTAGTACCCTTATCAGAATCATCAATAATAGTTTCTCTTTCACCAGAAATAGTTAAAACACGATCTTCATCTGAAAGCTCCATTTTAACTTGATCCTTCTTCATACCTGGTAAATCAGCGTGGATATAATAATTATTTTCATCTTCACTCAAATTAATCTTTGGACTGAAATCCACAGATTTGAATACATCACTATTGAATGTCTTTGAAATTTGATTTTTTAGAGATTTTACTGGATTATAAGATAAATATGGATAAGGATATAAAGTAGGGAAAGTTATCAAAGGATGATTAAAAAATTCATTATCGAAAGCATTATCGAAATCATCGAATAATGAATTTCTTAATAAAGAATTATTTCTTCTAATTGATAAAGGATGTTCACGAATGAATAAAGACATTTTTATTATTTGATTTAATATTGTTTGTTTTATAATTATTTGTTTTATTAATTATTTTTTTATATTTGTTTTTTTGTTTTATTAATTTGTTATTTAATAAGCGAATAAATTATTTTATTTTATTATTATTTAAACGTTTGATATTTTTAAATATTTATTATTTATATTTTTGAATATAAAAATTAATGAAGATAATATTTATATTCGAGGAAATGAATACTATTTATATTTTTTTTCGAAATCACATTGAAAATATAATATCTACTTCTTCAAAAAATAAAGTTTTCTAGTAATTCTTTTTAGTGAAGAATGCATTAATTATAAAAAAAAAAAAAAAAAATTAAAATCCTTTCACATATTTAAGATATATAAGATAGAACTAATTAATTTCTACAAATTTCTACATTTTCTATTTTTTCTATATTTTTAATGTAATGTATTATTTCTACATAAAATTATAATGTAATTAATAAATTTTATAATTTTTTTTTTTTTTTTTTAATTTCTATTATTTTAATTTTTATTATTTTAATTTCTATTGGATAAATTTCGTAAAATTTTAATTAATATTAAATTTTTTTTTTATTAAAATATTTCCTTTCAAATTTTTTTTATTTTAAAAAGTATTTTATTAAGAATCAATATTATTGATTGTAGCTTAAAGAAATTCTTTTCAATACTTTGTAAAAAAAAATAAAAAAAAATTTCAAGAAATCAAAATAAAAAATTAATATATAAAATATTTTTCATTATTTTATTTAAAAAATTATGAAGTTAACAAAATTTTTTGGTTATTAAACATAAACATATAAAAATTAAAAGTAATTTGTTTTTATATATGAATAAAAAGAAAATAAAAAATTAAATCTTATTAATTATATTATTTGAAAATAAAATCAGTTAATGCATTTAATTATATTTTTATTATAATATTCTTTACTTCTTATTGCATTTTTTATTTATTTGTTTATTTATTTTTACTTTATATTATTTTATTTTATTTTTAAATTTATAATATTAAATTTTAAAAATTTTAAACAATTTAATAAAAAAAAAAAAAGTACCTTATAATTATTAATTTATCATTAAATTATTCATTATAATATTATTATTAAATAAATGAAAAAGATTTATATATTGGAGATACAAACCGGAAGTAAAGAAAAAAAATAAAAAAAAAAAAAATAGTAGAAATTAAAAAAATTTTAAATTTTATTAATTACATTATAATTTTATGTAGAAATAATACATTACATATAGAAAAAATAGAAAATGTAGAAATTTGTAGAAATTAATTAGTTCTATCTTGTATATATCTTATCAATGCATGCTTCACTAAAAAGAATGACTAGAAAATTTTATTTTTAAAAGAAATAGATATTACATTTATTATATGATCTCAAAAAAAAAATATAAATAGCATTCATTTCCTCGAATATAAATATTATCTTCATTAATTTTTATATTCAAATATATAAATAATAAATATTTAAAAATATTAAACGCTTAAAATAAAAAAAAATAATTTAATCGCTTATTAAAAAACAATTTAATAAAACAAAAAAACAAGCATAAAAAAATAATTAATAAAAAAACAATTATAAAGCAAACAATAATAAATCAAATAATAAAAATGTCTTTATTCATTCGTGAACATCCTTTATCAATTAGAAGAAATAATTCTTTATTAAGAAATTCATTATTCGATGATTTCGATAATGCTTTCGATAATGAATTTTTTAATCATCCTTTGATTACTTTCCCTACTTTATATCCTTATCCATATTTATCTTATAATCCAGTAAAGTCTCTAGAAAATCAAATTTCAAAGACATTCAATAGTGATGTATTCAAATCTGTGGATTTCAGTCCAAAGATTAATTTGAGTGAAGATGAAAATAATTATTATATCCACGCTGATTTACCAGGTATGAAGAAGGATCAAGTTAAAATGGAGCTTTCAGATGAAGATCGTGTTTTAACTATTTCTGGTGAAAGAGAAACTATTATTGATGATTCTGATAAGGCTTCTAAAAAGGATTCAACTAAAGAAGAAAATAATAAAGAAAATACCAATGAAAATAAAGAATCCAAAAAGGAAGAACAAAATGAAACTAAAAAAGAAGAAAATAATAAGAAATATAGTAGAATAGAATGTAGTTATGGTAAATTTTCAAGATCATTTAGTATTCCTGAAAATGCGGATATTAATAATATTCAAGCCAAAATGGAAAATGGAGTTTTAGAAGTGACTCTTAAAAAGATGGAACCTCAAAAGAATGAATATAAACATTCTATTCAAATACAGTAAAATTTTCTAATTTACTAATCTTAAGTAATTTTAATAATATTAAATAATATATCTATCATAAATATTTAAGTAATATATTATTTAATATTTTAAATTATAACTTATTATAATATTTAAAGAATACCTGAGTTTAAATAGATATAAATAATATGAATAAAATATTATATTATTTATAAATAAAAGTATTTTCAAAACTATCCTATTTATTCTAAATTATTTAATAATTAATTTATATAAAAATATTGTAAATAAATAAATAGAAAAAATAAAAAAAAAATATAATAAAAAAAAAATAAAAATTGTTTACTTGTTTCGTTTATATTTATGTGTTTTTAATTCATAATATACGTATGCTTTTAATTTTATTTATTTTTTTCTTTATTTTTTTTTTTTTAATTTTACATAATTATTTTATAATTTAATTCATTATTTTATTATAATTAATCTATGTTATATTTATTCAAATAATATATTTTTGTAATTTTTGAATTTATTTAATCTTTATTATAAAAATGATAAAATACTAAAATTAATTCATATAATTCATAAATTATTTTAAATAAATTTTTGATTTTAATAATAAAAAATTTAAAAAATAAATCATATAAATAAAATCATATAAAATAAAATAAAATAAAATAAAATTTAACAATTAATTAGATAATATTTATACTTCATTTTAACTAAGGTATTATTATATTCAAAAAAAAAAAATGACTACTAAAAATAATTAATTATTAATTTATAAAAAAAGTATATATATAATGATTATAACAAAAGTTAATAAATATTAACTTTTTTTTTATTTTTTTTTTTATTTAAAATTACAGAAAAAAAAAGGTTTATATCCAAGGATTAATTAATTCATTTCGAGAAAATGAAAATAAATACAGGTTACTATAGAGGGAGGGATTCGAATCCTCGGCATGGCACCAAATAATCGGATGAGACCACACGTGAATTTCATAAGGCTTTCCCTCAAATGATTATTTCACCCAACCCTGATACTACGCTTTGAATTGAAGCATAGACCTTGATGATTGTAATATTTCCAATCGCCAATGATTACACCCACTAGGGAGGAGTTAATGATTCCGTTCTGATGCTCGTGGTCATTAGACATATATATAGGAACGTTAGGAATGCATCTCCGGCTTTTTATTATTTATTATATATTATTTATTATTCAATTATTTCTTATTTCTTATTTATTATTTATTATTTGTTATTTGTGTAACGACGATTGAGAGCGGCGAAGCTGATACAGTATGCCAATAACTCATCACCTTACAGTTAATTAATAACTGTATGGCCATATTGGGAGATGGGTACCCAGTATGTGCAGTCTATGTTTGAAAATAAATAGTTATTTTTAATTTTTTATTTAATATTATTATGATGAATAATTTAATTATAAAGTATTATTTAAAATTATATAATATAAAAATTATACAATATAAATTACATTTTACATTTTATAAATTTACATTTTATACAATATAAATTACAAGATACTTTTTTTTTTTATTATTATTTTAATATATAAAAAATTATTAATATCTAATTTTTTAAATTTAAAAGCAAAATTAAATAAAATAAAATATAAAAAATAAAAAGTAAAAATAAAAAAATAAAAAAAATGAAAATAAAAATAATAAAATAAAAAAAAAAAAAAATAATATTAAAATAAAGTTGCCAATAATTAAAAAGATAATAAAAATAAAATAATAATAATAATAATAATAATAATATATATATATATATATATATATATATATATATTTTTTTTTTTGGTATTTATTTATTAGAATTTCTTTAAGTTTTTATGTTTATTTTTTGATTATTTCTAAATTATTATCATTGATAATAAATATTTTAATAGAAAATATTTAATGAAATATTTAAATAAATAAAAAATTTTATATTTATTAAATTTTAGAATTAAAAAACAATATTAAAAACATAATTATAAATCAAAATATTATTTAATTAATTGCTGATTTTTATTACATTTTATAATTTATATTAACTAATTTTAATATTTAATAACTTATAAAAATTAAGTATATTTAACAATAACAAATAATATTTATATTGAATAAATTTATCATTGATTAAATATAATGAAATAATGAAATAAATTATGAAATAATAATTTAAGAAAATTTATTAAAATAATAGAGAAAAATAAAAATAAAAACATATTAATACTTTTAATTAAAAACACATAATATAAAAAACAAATAAATTATTTTTATTTTATTTTTACTTTTTTTTTATTTATTTACATTATTTACAATATATTTTATTTACAGTATTTTATATAAATTAATTATTAAATAATTAAGAATAAATAGGATAGTTTTTGAAAATGGCTTTATAAATAATAAAATATTTAATTCATATTATTTATTTTTATTTAAACTCATGTATTCTTTAAATATTATAATTTAGTAATAATAGAAAATATTAAATTATATATTACTTAAAAATATTTATGATAGATACATTATTTAATATTATTGAAATTATTTAAAATTAGTAAATTAGAAAAATTTACTGTATTTGAATGGAATGTTTATGTTCATTCTTTTGAGGTTCCATCTTTTTAAGAGTAACTTCTAAAACTCCATTTTCCATTTTGGCTTGGATATTATTAATATCCGCATTTTCAGGAATACTAAATGATCTTGAAAATTTACCATAACTACATTCTATTCTACTATATCTCTTACTATTTTCTTCTTTTTTTGTATCTTTTTGTTCTTCCTTTTTGGTTTCTTTATTTTCATTATTATTTTCTTTATTATTTTCTTCTTTAGTTGAATCCTTTTTGGAAGCCTTATCAGAATCATCAATAATAGTTTCTCTTTCACCAGAAATAGTTAAAACACGATCTTCATCTGAAAGCTCCATTTTAACTTGATCCTTCTTCATACCTGGTAAATCAGCGTGAATATAATAATTATTTTCATCTTCACTCAAATTAATCTTTGGACTGAAATCCACAGATTTGAATACATCACTATTAAATGTCTTTGAAATTTGATTCTCAAAAGACTTTACTGGATTATATGAAAGATATGGATAAGGATATAAAGTAGGGAAAGTAATCAAAGGATGATTAAAAAATTCATTATCGAAAGCATTATCGAAATCATCGAATAATGAATTTCTTAATAAAGAATTATTTCTTCTAATTGATAAAGGATGTTCACGAATGAATAAAGACATTTTTATTATTTGATTTATTATTGTTTGTTTTATTAATTATTTTTTTTATATTTGTTTTTTGTTTTGTTATATTGTTTTTTAATAAGCGATTATATTATTATTTTTTTTTTTATTGAAGCGTTTAATATTTTTAAAAATTTATTATTTATATTTTTGAATATAAAAATTAATGAAGATAATATTTATATTCGAGGAAATGAATACTATTTATATTTTTTTTCGAAATTAAATTGAAAATATAATATTTACTTCTTCAAAAAAAAAAGGTTTTCTAGTAATTCTTTTTAGTGAAGAATGCATTAATTATAAAAAAAAAAAAAAAAATTAAAATCCTTTCACATATTTAAGATTTATAAGATAGAACTAATTAATTTCTATAATTTTCTACGTTTTCTATTTTTTCTATATTTTTAATGTAATGTATTATTTCTACATAAAATTATAATGTAATTAATAAATTTTAAAATTTTTTTTTTTTTTAATTTCTATTATTTTAATTTCTATTGGATAAATTTCGTAAAATTTTAATTAATATTAAAATTTTTTATTTATTAAAATATTTCTTTTCAAATTTTTTTTATTTTAAAAAGTATTTTATTAAGCATCAATATTATTGATTGTAGCTTAAAGAAATTCTTTTCAGTAATTTGTTAAATAAAAATAAAAAAAAATTTCAAGAAATCAAAATAAAAAGTTAATATATAAAATATTCTTCATTATTTTATTTAAAAAATTATAAAGTTAACAATATTTTTTCGTTATTAACCATAAACAAATAAAAATTAAAATCAATAGAAAAAAAAAAGTATCTTGTAATTATTAATTTATGATTAAATTATTCATTGTAATTTTATTATTAAATAAATAAATAAAATTAATATACATCTATTTATTTTCTTTTTCTCGAAATAAATTAATTAAACCTGGAGAAAACCCTTTTTCGTTTATACTTTTAAATATAAGAAAAAAAAAGTAATAAAATAATCTTAAATTTATGATATAATCATCAATTAATTACTTTTTTTGTATGATAATTTTAGTAATTAATTATTTTTAATAGTCATTTTTTAAATATAATAATGTTGTAATGAAAATGAAGATAAAAATCATATTTAATTATTTGTTAACTTTTGTATTATTTTATTTTATGATATTTTATTTCAATTTTTTATAACAATTCTTTACTATTAAAATCAAAAATTTATTTAAAATAATTTATAATTTACATGAACAAAAATTAATATTTAAAAATTTTTAAAACAAAAATTAAATATATTTAAAAAATCCAAAAATTATATTAACTGAATAAATATGACATAGATTAATTATAATAAAATAATTTATTAATTAATAAAATAATAATTTAGATAGAATTATTAAAATACTGAAAATATTGGAGATACAAACCGGAAGTAAAAAAAAAAAAAAAAAATTAAAATAGAAGAAATTAAAAAAATTTTAAAATTTATTAATTACATTATAATTTTACGTAGAATTAATACATTACATTAAAAATATAGAAAATGTAGAAATTTGTAGAAATTAATTAGTTCTATCTTATATATATCTTATCAATGCATGCTTCACTAAAAAGAATGACTAGAAATTTTTATTTTTAAAAGAAATAGATATTACATTTATTATATGATCTCAAAAAAAAATATAAATAGCATTCATTTCCTCGAATATAAATATTATCTTCATTAATTTTTATATTCAAATATATAAATTATAAATATTTAAAAATATTAAACGCTTAAAATAAAAAAAAATAATCTAATAAAACAAAAAACAAAAAAAAATAAAATCAATAAAACAAACAATTATAAAACAAACAATAATAAATCAAATTGTAAAAATGTCTTTATTCATTCGTGAACATCCTTTATCAATTAGAAGAAATAATTCTTTATTAAGAAATTCATTGTTCGATGATTTCGATAATGCTTTCGATAATGAATTTTTTAATCATCCTTTGATTACTTTCCCTACTTTATATCCTTATCCATATCTTTCATATAATCCAGTAAAGTCTCTAGAAAATCAAATTTCAAAGACATTTAATAGTGATGTATTCAAATCTGTGGATTTCAGTCCAAAGATTAATTTGATTGAAGATGAAAATAATTATTATATCCACGCTGATTTACCAGGTATGAAGAAGGATCAAGTTAAAATGGAGCTTTCAGATGAAGATCGTGTTTTAACTATTTCTGGTGAAAGAGAAACTATTATTGATGATTCTGATAAGGATTCTAAAAAGGATTCAACTAAAGAAGAAAATAATAAAGAAAATGCCAATGAAAATAAAGAAACCAAAAAGGAAGAACAAAATGAAACTAAAAATGAAGAAAATAATAAGAAATATAGTAGAATAGAATGTAGTTATGGTAAATTTTCAAGATCATTTAGTATTCCTGAAAATGCGGATATTAATAATATCCAAGCCAAAATGGAAAATGGAGTTTTAGAAGTTACTCTTAAAAAAATGGAACCTCAAAAGAATGAACATAAACATTCAATTCAAATACAGTAAATTTTTCTAATTTACTAATTTTAAATAATTTTAATAATATTAAATAATGTATCTATCATAAATATTTAAGTAATATATTATTTAATATTTTCAATTATTACCTAATTATAATATTTAAAGAATATCTGAGTTTAAATAGATATAAATAATATGAATAAAATATTATATTATTTATAAAGCCATTTTCAAAAACTATCCTATTTATTCTAAATTATTTAATAATTAATTTATATAAAATATTGTAAATAAAATATATTGTAAATAAATAAATAGAAAAAATTAAAAAAAAATAAAAAAATAAAATAAAACTGTTTTATTTTTTATTATTATTATTATTTTTTCTTTCATTCCAGAAATATTTTTTAGAATATTTTTTTATAATATAAATATATTCTTTTAAAAATAAATTTTATATTTTTGTACTACAAATATAATAATTAAATAAAAACATATTATATTTATTTATGTATTTCTTATTTATTTAAATTTATTATTAATTAATTATTATTATTTTTTATTTCTTGTTAATTATGGATTATTATCAACATAATTTTTTTATTTCTTATTACTTATTTCTTATTTCTTATTTCTTATTTCTTATTTCTTATTTCTTATTTCTTATTTCTTAGACACTCACATAATGAGTACCAATTTCCCATTAATGGTATAACAGTTATTATTACTGTAAGCATGATGAGATATGGCCAACTAGTACTACATTGCCGTTCATAACACGTTCATTACATGTCTTCCAGAAGCTGAATTTCCTATACATTATTACATTCCTAATATATTTCTCCATTGACCACGATTATTGAGAAATGAGAACCATTCATTCCCCCCCCCTCAACTCCCATTGGGTGTAATCATTGGCATGTTTGTTGAAGGAGTTTGTCCCCCGGCCTAATTCCTATTGAATTAAACTGGAGACATCATCAAGGTCTATAATGATTAAGTCGAACCATGGTATCAGAGTTAGATAAGTAATTACCCCCAGGAAAAGCCTTTTTAGATACCACAGTGGTTGCATGATACCCCAGGATAGAAAACCTCAGTATAGTTTTTTGAGGTAATTAAAATTTAAACATTTTAATAAAAAAAAAAAATTTTTTTCTTTTGAAGGTTTTCTTTGGTAATAATAATAATTTTTGTTTTTATTTTTGTTTTTGTTTTTGAAGTTTTTATTAAGAAATAAAAATAAAAATAAAGATAGACAATCAATTTTATATAATTGATACTTATAAAAAAAACAAAAAAAATTGAATTAAAGAAATATTCATAATAATAATAAATAATAATAATAATAAAAATTAAAAATAAATGAATATTTAAAAATCAAGAATTTATTTGTTACATAAAAAAAAAAAAAAAAGAGAGAGAAAGATTTTAAATACATTTAATATATTTGTTTAAAAATAATAATATATTTATAAATTTATTATTTATTGGCATAGATTTGCTGTTAGCAATTTGTTATTTTACAAATATATTATTTAAAAAATAATTAATTATGAATTCATATTAAATTAATAATTATTACATTTCATAATCACATAATTATAATTTTTTCTTTTAGAAAGAAAAAGAAATAAAAAAAAAAATTTAACTTAATAATATATTATTTTTATTATTATTTTTATTTTTTTTCTTAAAAAATAAATAAATAAATAAATAAATAACTCTTCTATTAATTAATATATTAATAATTATGATTATAGAATTATTTCTATATAGAAATAATAAAACAAAACAAAAAAACAAAAACAAAAAAAAAAATATATATATATATATCAATTTGAGACATACTTTTTTAATATTTAATATTTTTAATATTTAATAATTATAAAGAATTAAAAAAGAACATGCTTTTTTTTAAAAAAAAAAAAAAAAAAAATAGAAATAATAATTTTTTAAAATATAATATATTAAAATAAGGAAAATAAAATATAAAATAATTAATAAATAAGTAAATAAGAAAAAAATATAAATATATATTTTTCGATATTTTAATTCACAGATAATAATTAATTGAAATAATTTATTACTTTAAAGTACTCATTTTTTTTTTATACGCTATATTTATTGTTATGATTATTTGTTATGAATTGTTTTCATTATGTAGATGTTTCATAGGTTTGTAATATATATAATAATATAATGTATAACATTTATTAGTTAAGTATATAGATTATTTGTATTTGATAGTAAATATATATATATTATTTGTATTAATAATACAATTATTAATATGTTTTTTGGAATTATATTCTTCTTTGAAAATTTTTATTAATTTATATATTTAAATTTTAAAGTGTTACACTCCCTCCAAAAAAAATATAAAATATAAATAAAAAGTTTTAAATAAATAAATAAATAAAGGTATTAATAACTGAAACTTTTTTGTTCTTTTTTATTTTCTAAAAATCGAAAAATAAAAAATAAAAAAAAAAATTAAAATATTATTAAAAATAAATTTAAATAATTTTTTTCTAAAAATAATAATAATAATAATAAATTGCCTTTAAAACAGTATTAAAAAGTTTAGAACGAAAGAATGAAATAAAGGATCGTTTTCTACAAGCTATTATTAATTTTTTCCTCATTTATAGTTAATTTTTTTTTTATTAGAGTATTCCTATATATTTCATTTCATGTCGACTATTTTTTTATATTGGTTCATTTCATTATTTCAATATTTTCAATTAATATATGAATTAGTTTAATAATAATTATTAAGCATTTATTTATTCTTTTATTTTGTATTTGTCCATATTTCTTTTCATTTGCAATAATTATAAGTGATATAAATATTATAATAATATTCTCTTTATGTTATACCTTTGATAATTTTGAATATAAAAAAAATTGAATTTTATTCGTTTAAAAGATAGTGGTAATAACGTGGCTTGAGCCAGTATTAAATAATAATAAACAATAATAAATAATAAAAAAAGTATTTATTAATAAATAATAAATACCCCTTTCAGTATCAAATCTTCACGATTTTTCTCCTAGGCTTTTGTGTGAAAGGTTAGGGATTAAATGATACTCAGGTAGGTATAATTTCTAAATTTCTAACACTTTAAGATTCCCATTATGTGAGCCTTGTCTGAGAGGATTACAGTTTCCAGTTCCTCTGGGATGGCAAGGACGCCACCTGTAGTGGGCTCTGCTTTCCCTTGAAGAATGCTTCTATACTGGAGTTTCTTTGCTTATAGGGAGTTACGAGCATTGACGCCGTACCGGTATGACAGTTAAATATATACCCATATTATATGGGGGAGACATAAATTTTAATCTATTAAAAAAAATAATAATAAACATTGAATAATAAATAATAAATAATAAATAATAAATAATTAAATTATAATAACTAAATAATAATAACTAAATAATATATAAATAAATAATAATAAATGACAATAAATAAATAATAAATAATATAAAGAATAAAAAGAGTATTTATTAATAAATAATAAATAATAAATAACAGAATAATAAATAGTAAATAATAAATAATAAATAATAAAAAAGAGTATTTATTAATAAATAATTAAATAATGGAATAATTAAATAATGGAATAATTAAATAATAAGAAGTTTAGATTTTTAATTTTTTTTTTTTTTTTTAGTTAATAAATACAGAAAAGTAATTTATGGAGACAAAATTTCATAATAATGCCAATAAAATTTAAGAAAAAAAAAAAAAAAGCAGACAAGAAAAAAAAAAGGCATGAACAATTTTAAATAATTCATTGGCTGACGAATGTAAAGAATAACCAAAAAAAATAATAATAAATAAAATAACAATAAAAAAATAAATAATAATAAACAAAATAAATAAAATAATAACTATAAAATAATAATAACAATAAAATAATAATAACAATAAAATAATAAAATAATAAAAAAAATAGGAAAAGTCTTTAAATGATTTATAATTCATATCTAATATATATTATTTATATAAATAAATAATGAATTAAATAATTTTTATAAGTTTATGATTATATTTCAATAAATAAATAATATCATTAATCTTTTTTTTTTTTTTTAAAATATAAAAATAAATTGAAAGTTCAAGATTATTATAATAATAAATAATAAATATTATAATAATAAATAATAAATAATGAAATAATAATAAATAAATAATAAATAATAAAAAAAAAAAGAGAAAAATTATCATTTATTGTAATGCCAATAAAAAAATTTTTTTCTTTTTTTTTTAAATAAATAAATAATTAAATAAATAAATAATTAAATAAATAAATAAAAAAATAAATAATTAAATATATAAATATATAAATATATAAATATAAATATATATAAATATATAAATTATTATATAAATTATTATATAAATATTTTTATTTATTATATAAATAAATATATAAACATATATTAAATAAATATATTTTTATTAAATTTTAAATTTTTTTTTTTAGTTTTTTCATTTAAAAAAAAAATTGCCGTTTTTATTTTATTTTTATTTATTCAATTATTTATTCAATTATTTTATTATTCAATTATTTATTTGTTTATTTATTTATATATTTATTTATATAATAATTTATATATTTATATATTTATATTTATATATTTATATTTATATAATAATTTTTTTTCTTTTAATAAATAAATAAATAAATAAATAAATAAAAAAATTAATTAATTAGTCATTCTTTACTATTAAAAATTTAATTATTAAAATTTAATTATTAAAATTTAATTTTTTATATGATTAATTTTTTATATGATTAATTTTTTATATGATTAATTTTTTATATGATTAATTTTTTATATGATTAATTTTTTATATGATTAATTATTAATTATTAATAATGAATAAAGTTAATTATTAATTATTAATTTTTAACTAATAAAATATCAACTTCTTATTTTGAGTTTATCTGAATACTTGGTTAGATAAACATTAAAAATTGAAACTAATAAATATTAATTCTTAGAGTTTATATATGCTGTAGATACATAAAAAATTGATACAAATCTCTTTCTCTCTTTTTTTTATTTATTTATAAATAAATTTATATATAAAGCAAAGTTTTATCTATTTTTTTTTTTATAATAATAAAAATAAAAAGGAAATAAATTTCAAGAAATAAATAAAAAAAAAATAAAATAAAATAAAATAGAAAAAAAGTAAAAAAAGAAAAAAAAAACAAATATTTATATAAAAAATTAAAAATTAATAAAATAATAAAATATCAATTAAAAATGATGAACAAACGTCAATTGGATAACTTAAGTCCTGAATTGGAAGACCATTTAAAATATGCTATAATTATTGATGCCGGTAGTTCTGGTACAAGAATTCAAATTTATTCATGGATTGATACTAATTTTTTAAAAGAAAAAATAAAAAATACGGAAAAAAATGAATATTTAAAATATATTACTGATGATGGTTTACCTGTAATTGGTCAAGGTTCATCATCAGATAATTTTGATTATCAATTGAAAATTGAAGGAGGTAAGAATAATATTTATTGTTGAATGACTATAAGAAAATTAAAATAAAAAAAAAAAAAATATATGATAATAATAATAATAATAATTAATAATAATAATAATAATAATTAATAATAATTAATAATAATTAATAATAATAATAATTAATAATAATAATAATTAATAATAATAATAATAATAATTAATAATAATAATAATTAATAATAATTAATAATAATTAATAATAATAATAATTAATAATAATAATAATTAATAATAATAATAATTAATAATAATAATAATTAATAATTTTAATCTTATATATTATTTAAAGGTATTTCATCATATGAAAATAAAGTCAAAGATATCGATGAACATATTAAATATATTATGGATTATGCTGAATCTGTGATTCCTAAAAATAAATATGAAGAAACTGAAGTATATTTATTTGCTACAGCTGGAATGAGACTCTTATCTTTAGAAAAACAAGAAGAAATTTTAAATGAAATTTATGGTTATATGAAAGATAACTATAAATTTAAAATTAGAGATAGAAAAACAAATATTAGAGTTATAACTGGGGAAGAAGAAGGATTATTTGGATGGATTTCAGCAAATTATTTAAAAAATGGTTTTTCAGTTGATAGTTCTACCAATGAGCATCAAACTTACAATTTTATTGATATGGGAGGAGCTTCCACTCAAATTGCATTTGAATTAGACAAAAAAATTAAGGTCAATGGAAAAACAGTAGATCCTGTAGCCAATGCTAAAGAAAATAAAAGTGATAAAAACATTATCTCTTTAAGTATTAATAATTTATATGGGGATTCCTTAGATTATAATGTGTTCGTTATCACCTTTTTAGAATATGGAGTTA